>JAQFXW010002000.1:0-13789 GCA_034693945.1 Dendrobaena attemsi
TATATATTCTGTGGTCAAATCATAAGAGCAAGTTTGTGGTGGTCAGAGGTCGGATTTCCAGGAGGTCAGAGGACGGTTTTTCTGTGTTTTAATTCATTGATATTGATATTTGACAATCCCTCCGATTGATTAAATTTGCGAAATTACTTGCAAGTGGACAAGTGCTGATGTAAAAAGTTTCTGCGCATAATCAGCGCGTTGTAATTATATTGACGGTAACCGATCAGGCTCTTAGATGAACCACCAAGGACTATCTATACAAAAACTTTATAAGCTTGGATAGCCCACTAAACCACCGCGGGAGCAAGGGTAGCTAAATACCCGGAAAGTCTTTATTTTATCGCTCATAAAGTATTTCTTGTTCTTGTTCTTTCTAACCAGCCGTTTAACATGGGTCGTATAGCGCTGAACTACGAAAAACGAGTAATGGGTGGGCTGTATTAGCCTGTATAATGGCATTGGCAAGCAACAACACTGCTTGCATTCGAACGCTAATTTCTCAGTTATCGTATAAAATTAGTTTTTAAATAATTAGGGAATTTTAGTTAAGTCGCAAATAATTTTTTTTATCTTCGGTCGACTAGATTTCTTGACGGAATAAAAACGGTCGATAAAGTTGATGCATTTAGCATTGTTTATTATAGGGACAAGGCAATTTTGCCATTATACCACAGTATATAAATTATATACTGTGATTATACCCACGTTGCAGTCGATTATTATTTGCTAGATTTATAACGCGCGCAAGGTCACACTGAAATGTGAATCTGAGGCGCGGATATTCAGTCGCCAGATGTAAGTTAGTGTAGTTTACTTCACCAGATGCTTGAAAGCCAAGCAGAAATAGTGAGTTTTGAGCCGCTTTTTGAAGGAGAATAGTGAGTTTGAGATGCGAAGAGAGAGTGGTAGTAGATTCCATTCCTTGGGCGCAGAAGCATGGAAAGCACGTGAACCCATAACTGTTTTGCATCGTGGCTTAACTAAAAGGCCCATACTTGATGAGCGAAATTAAGCAACGCGAGGGGGTGTATGGATGTTCGAAGTAGTGATTGAAGATAGAGAGGTGTGTTGTTGTTGAGGGCTTTGTAGGTCAGACAGGCTAATTTAAATTTAATCCTGAAGTCAAGATTAGGCCTATAGGCCATTGACTGAAGCGTTATCATTCCAGTAACTATTAATACATTTCAGCGCCATCGACGATTGGATCATTCTTAGGATTGGATAACGCTCGTTTAACGACGCCCAATTCTCTGTGGCGAATATTTTGCAACGATGGCCTACCTACGAAAGTTTCTCTTCCGTAGGGTAGGGCCTATACCGCATGATAAGCAAAGGCTAAGAGCGCTTTCTGCCCCAAGTGACGTAATTTACCATAGATAGGTATGACTTCACATTAAATCGAGATTCAGACTTGCTTACACCATCCAGGCTTATTATATCCACAGTATATATAATTACACAGTACGTTGACTTATGGCCGCTGCCGTAGTCAGAATGTGTGACGAATTTTTGTGCAGCTGTTTTAGGAAAACAGATATTTTTAGAAACAAACAATAGTCAACAGGCAGCAATGTGAGTACTGTGTAATTATATTATACTGTGTTATATCTATGGATTTACATAACTCTGGCCTACGCTAGGCGGCCAACATAAAATATCTATGTGTAAATCTAAATCTTTAATTTCTCATCATCATCCAGGGGTCGTTGGGATATAAGCAGTCTTGTTGTCAAGACCCGAAACCACAAGACCAAGAACCAAGGCCAAGACCTTGAACCCCAAGACCAAGACTTCTAGTCTCAAGACCATTCAATACTTTTGAAATCACTCGTGCATACACATGATAACACAAATTAAGTCGGTATTTAAATGAAAAATAAAACAATCATTTCTTTCGAATAAACACAACAGATTCCAATGCAATCATTCCATTAATAATTATTCTCAAAGTCTGTCACGTGAAATGCAGCCTTTATCTGTTGTATTTTAAGTAAACACCAAATCACTCAGCATATTTGACCAAAATATTCCATGTGGCCTCTTAAAATATCCCACCATCAGAAAAAAAGAAAAAGACATTCCGCAAGTGCAGAAGTCGCTAGTACAAAAAGATGCACAAGTCGTGTCTTTTAAATCCTCCCATAATTGTTTTCTCATTATATTATAAGATAAACGACTTTGAATTCTCTGAACAGCCGAGCAAAAATAGCAAAAACTAGAATAAGTCGACAAGTATTCAAATCCTAGGAGTAATTAGAACTCCATAGAACTGCAATTCACTACTGAATATTATAATTATAGTGACCTAAATAAGTAAGTAGGCTAAATATCAAGACCAAGGCTTTTGGGACCAAAATTATTGTAGCATAGCGCGTTCTACTTATAGCACATTCTGTGACTTTGGAAATTTCCATACTTCTATAAACTCTATAATTTACTACGTTTTCAAAGTAATAAAATACAGAAAGTTCTCTATAAGGTAAGTTTAACAATACCGTAACCACTTAACGAACGTCGTTGCGTTGCCGTCGCGATAGTCGAAACCCGAATCGCCGAAAGCAAAGGATCGCTGAAGGCAAAGGATAATAATTTGCCATAGTACCAGTCGAGAGGGTCAGTTATTGTCAGGGTTAGGGTTTGTATCGTCTTTAGGAATTTCCTTCATGGCGGATATATATCATCCATTGTTTAAGCAATTATGGATATTCCGTCTCAGAAGCACCATGCGAAAGTAAATTACTGCCGAATCGCCGAAACTGTTTTATACTGAGACCGTAGCATTGAAAACGAATCTCTTAATATGCCTTTGGTGACTGGGGCATTTTGGCTAGGAAACAGGGCAGCTGGTGTGCAATGATTCCTTTACAGCTCTAAGCAAGAGAATTAGTTTCCTACTTGTCAGTACCTAGCTTAGAAAACTGTGTTGGATTGGATAAATTTGGTGAAACTTGGCCATAAGAAGAAAAACATAATTGTTTTCATCAGTCCTTGCATGGGTATGCAGTTCAGTCCTTTTGCACTGGCTCAGCTTTTGGATTTGAGCACACTACAGTGGTCTTGATAGGAATTTCAGAGGCAATTAGTTGATAAATAGATGATTGCATTTGTTGCATTTATTGTTGTGTTATTTGAAGTTCCTTCATTTCGGGGCTTGGTTTAAGTACTTGCTATGTAACACAGATTGTGTGACTTGGTTATTTAGTGAGATCAAGTCCTTCATGTATAGTTGCTGAACACTGTCAATTACAGCTTGTGAAGTGGTGCTTAACGATGAGCATAGAAATGATGTGAAAAATCTAAGAGGTTATGAATTATTTGTAAAGGTCTGAGTAGCTTCTGTAGATCAATCAGTCAGATTCGTGTATTCAGAATCAGGTTGTCAATAGCGAGTCTTGTAACATCTGTAGTGTACTGGACTTTGATTAATTATTGACTACTTGTAGAAATATTTAGTTTGATACTCGGGTGTTTGTTGAACAGATAGCTTGAGCGACAATATTTGATTCAACTGTGATGTAGATGATTCATCTATAGCAGAGTTACTTTAGTCTAAGAGTTGTTGCAGAAGGAGTGAGAGAGTATGGGCAGAGGGAGCAGTTTTGGATAATCATTGCTGTCATGATAACTTGTTTGCATTCAGGGCAAGGCCAATGGAAATGTTCGAGCACTTTGGCTGCGTGGACGCATGCAAAAGTACCTCCTCAGGGTTGGGTGCTTTATCCAGCGACACTGTGGAAAAGTTGTCTTTCTGGGACTTTTACTGTTGTCGCTTTGCTGTGTGGGACTGAAAACCGCTACACTCGAAACAAAAATGGAGGATTTGTGGGTAGAAGGTATGATCAGGATCTTCATATTATTTATATTATGTATACTATATATATATATATATTCTAAATCTGCTGTAGCCCACAAGAACTTATCCATTTATACTGCCTCAAAAGTTGCTGCCATTCCCCAATTGCTTTGCAAGCATCACTGTTCTAACTTGCTAACAAAAAGGTACATACATTGCATACATACATACATACACATATCTAATGGTTCACTAATTAAATTACAGTCACATGTAAATATGCCATTGAATACCCTAACCAAGAGAATAATGATTTCTTAGAAAGGTTTGTGTTGTTCGTTTCATTGTAACTTTCATTCGATTGATCAATCAGCCGTTGTCGACTGACATGTATTACACGATGGCTTTCATTTAACTTAAATAGCGGGACATCTGTCTCTTTTGGCATTTCCTATTGACTATTCTATGCAGTGTTTACATTTTGTATATATTATCTTATTGGTATTAGTATGAACAATAAAGCTCATGGGTAGGGTTTTATGGTAAGTCTGTGTGCAACAGAATTAATTATGGCAATGCTATCTATGCAGACTATTTCTTCCTTTTACTATTTCTTTATTATTAACCTGCGTTTGCTGGTGAAAGAGTTGAACCTGCAAGAGGAAATTAATGTGAAGATTATGAATGATGTGAAACCAGGCATTTGCATCGACGTTCTGGTGAGAATAGGAGCAGAGGATGCTGGCAGCTGGATGCAGCGAGAGGGACTAGTGTTGATACTGATCTTGCTTAAGCAGCGATTGGACCACGATGTTGTTGAACAGGAGGTCATGAGGTGAAGGAGTCCGCATTGTCCCTCTTGCTAGTTGAAGTGGATATCATAAAGTTTCCTGGTAATTTTTGAAGGCTTGGTAGAATTTCCAATTCTCATGATCCCATTGGCTCTGGTCGGCAATCAAGCTGTAATGTGTGAATGTCAAGACAGAAAGAATATCTAATGTTTATAATATGCTGCAGTCACCTGTTCCTTTAAGAGCAACATTTGATGGCAAGCATTCGGGTACAATTGCCAACAGCTCAGCCATCAATACTGAACTCTCTTACATCCTCCTGATGTATCTGTAGCGATAATATTAGAGAATGTTCTGATACTCCTATCATGTGCATTTTCGCTAATCCTGAACATCCGTAGAAGGCCAGTAACAGAAAAATCTCCTGAAATATACATGGTGAGCCAAAAAATTTGACCCCCCTACGTTGTTTCCTAATATTTCGGTCAAAAGTAGGAATATTTAAATAAAATTTTACAATCTGAAAGGCAATTCATACTTACGTATAACTACCAACTTTCATCAAAATATTTCAAACAGAACATAAGTTATTCAACCTTTAGTGACGTCACCCATAGTTTTTTGATGGTTCAAAAGCGTTTAACAGTTTTCTGCTAATATTGCCGCCAAAAATAAATACTATTTAATTAAATTTCCCAGGCTTAAAGGCAACTAATATTTACTTATAGCAACCAAATTTTATTTAAATATTTCAAATGCAACAAAAGTTGCAGCACTGTTTTTAGGAACATTTGTTTCGTTACACGTTCTTAAATCATCAGAATTTTGAGGTAGACTCTAAAAGTGCTTCAACTTTTGTTGTGCTTGAGATATTTTGATATATTTTGGCACCTAGATGTAAGTGTGAATTACCTTTATGAGTATAGATTTGCATTAAAATATATTTAATTTTAGCGGAAAGTTTAGCAAAATACTGTTAAAAGTTATTTGAACCATTAAAAATCAGTGGGTGACGTTGCTAAAAGTTTAATAACTTTTGATTTGTTTAAGATATTTTTATGACATTTGGCAGTTATATGTATGTATGGGTTGCCTTACGGCCTGTAAAATTTTATTTAAAAATTTCCACTTTTGACAAAGATATTGGCAATGAACTTAGGGGGTCATTTTATTAGAAAAAAACTGGTATACATTTTTGAACCATCAAAAACAGTGGGTGACGTCACTAAAAGTTGAATAACTTTTACTCTATTTTGAATATTTTGGTGATATTTGGCAGGTATACGTAAATATGAATTGCCTTTCAGACTAAAATATTATTTGCAGCTTTTCACTTTTGACGAAAATATTGGAAAAAACGTAGGGGGTAATTTTTTTGGCTCACCCCATTGGTGGAAATATGTGGACATAATATGCTGAAAAAGACAGAACGGCCACTCAGAGGCAGAAGCATGTTGTATGCTCCCCTCCACACACATCTGGACTCGGGCGGTCATTCATCCATCTGGTGAGAAGCATTTCTAGTTCTGCTGAGAAATGCTGCGGAAACATAGAGATTAAGCGATTTAAGCAGTGTCAACAGGCACCAGAAGAACCCGATACTCATCTCAAGAACTGAGTATCTATCAGAAGGTGGGTGTGGGGCCTGAATCCACTACCCTATCAATCCAGTATTTGATACCCTGCTGTTCTAGGAAATTACCCAGTTTTGTGTGATGAGCCAGCTGGCCACGTCCTCTGACCAGTACCAGTTGCAGTCCAGTAGCGAGCGGCTCAAGGTCAGACTATGGTTACCAGATCTACCAGTATACATGTGGGTATGCTGCTGTGGAAGTCTCGAGCACTGTAGTTGACCTTAGTGCTGCTAATGAGCTAAGGTGAGGTCCCTTCATCACATCAGGTTCACTGCAAGGTGGCTATATAGTAAGTTCACTTGCATTGTCAGATCCTTGATGTTCCCTTCAGAAATATAGGCATTGAAGGACTTGCCTGCTTTCAATGACTTCAAAGTATCTCACTTATCTGGGTCATGCCTTACTAAAACTTTGGCACCCCTAGCAAATAGACTTGCATATCTGTTATTAAGACACAGATCTGCGAAGGAACATTTCCTATGTTATTATACCACGCTTCAGTGCTTACAGGAGGCATTTTATTAATGGTTTGTTACATTACATTTAATTGCTGTGTCCTAAAGAATAACAGATATCCAGTCATTCACGTGTAGATCAATGTGACAAGTTCTACCATTGAAGCAATACTGAAACTGCTTGCATCCCGACCTCCTACAGAAACACCCATCGCCAGTTACAATGCCCAGGGAAACACACCTATGTCTACAGGCAGGGGAAAGTTGTATGCAGCTAAAGTGAGAAGTTTCAGTACAAAGTTCATTTGTTATAAGGGTTGATGTAAACTATCTTTGGCTGCAGCAGATGATCTGGGTTAGAGTTGGTAGTCTTTCTGTTGGTATGGGATGAGATGTGTATGAATGTGTTTGGGATAGGATCGAGTAGCAGCAGCTAGAGATACTGGTGTAAGCTGCTTCCCCAGCTCCAATTGGACCACCTACATTGCTTCAATGAAGCCTTTGTTGGATGTCTAGTGGAGCCATATATCTGCCAGTTGAGAGATAGGGTTCTCCAAAGAACCAGTCCCCTGTATCATCCACTTGCCTGATGTAGCACTTAGTGACTGTCAGTCCATTCTTTATCTCGTTTTTTGGGCTGAGCCGATAAACACTGGGTGAGCTGTTCCTCTACTTCCCTATAGCTTAATGCTGTACAATCAATGCTTTCCATCCTCCATCTCCTCCTCTCCTCCAGCTCCATGTCTTCCTCCTACCTCTGGCTTCTTCACTGGGAACCTTTACATTTTCCTTAGCTGTGTGTTTCCTGTCTTCTTAAGTCTCCTAATTGGCCTTCTGTGTATCCTTTGGAATCTATTCCTTCCTTCACTGCCACTGAATTCCAACAAAGCTGACCGTCTCCGGGCTACGACTGCTGATGCACTTCCTCCTTCGTTCACAGAAGCATAAACTGTCTTGGATGGTTTTCGGACCATCACAGAATCAGATCTTCGCCTAGTTTTCAAATCAGTAAATCTAAAATCATGTGAATTAGATCCGCTGCTCTCATTTATTATTAATGATATGTTGGATGATTTTGCTCCGTTTTTGGTTTATCTGTTTAACAGGTCGCTTCTTTCTGAAGGCTGCATTTCTCCATCGCAGAAACGGGCTCTAGTCTTTCCCTCGCTCAAGAAGCCCAATCTTGACACAAACCTCTGCCTCAACTATCGTCCTATATCCAATCCATCGTTTCTTTCCAAGACTCTGGAGCGCCTTGTCTCCCTTCAGCTCCTTCCCTATCTTGAAAAATCGGGTCTTATACCTGAAAAACAGTCTACTCGTAAGTATAATTACATGTGACTTAGAGGCAAAGTAGACAAGTTTTAACTGAATATTGACTATTTTGCTGTTGTAGTGATTTTCTCATGTTTCTATTACAGAGGGTGGAAGATTGTCAAGAGAACTTAATTATGTCGTTTCTTCTCTGGGAGAGGGCAGTGGTACAACCAGTGAACTGGTTCTTCAATTGCCCAAGGTATCTGGTTCCAACGTTCTTACAGTGGAAAGCTTACTACTTCATCTTGATGCCGTGAGGGCAGCCACTAAAGTTGCTGTTGACATGTTTGACATGTAGGTGAAAAATTATATTTCTTTAGATACTTTGCTGCAAGTTGAGTTTTTGTTGTCTATTAATCTGTTCGCATTTTAGATTTTGTTAGACCTTATTGTGGCCAAAGTTCCATCAAACTGTTTTGAGGTGGTCCACGGTAGGGTTTTGTCCATTTTGCCCTTTAAGGGTGAGCAACAAAGCATGTAACATCACAGTGTCATTTAATTATTTTAAGTAGGTTTTATGTAGGTCTTATCTGATGTGATGCTGTGCAATATGTACAATGTCTTTTTCTACATTCTGCATTAATTTAGTATATGTCATTATTATTGTGTTTCTTCTCTTATTGGGTTACATATAAATTAGTAAGATGATTGTCATTGCTGGTTTGTTCAGTAAATCATTGTTTTGAATGCATCCTTATTTTGGTCATCACTCAATGATTCAGTTGTTCTCTACTGATATATCAGGTGGGAGTAGGGCTTGATCAAAATTCAGAAATCTCAATCTGCTAACCAATTGTGAAAAATGTCTGTCTTTTTGGTCAGATTAAAATGCAGTCAGAGTTCAAGGAGATCACTGTTCCAATTGGCAATAATTACCTGATCTGGTTTAGTCTAAGTGGTCCACTAATTACTATTGAAATGCAGAAGGTTTTATGCATTCCACCGCTTACATGTGATGTTAACTGTTTATAAACTCAGATAACAGTCGGATAGCAATAGCAGGTCTAGGCCAGTCATCACATACTAACTATAGATTATTATGATCAATTAAATTGGTTGTCTCTGATATCTGTCTATTTGCCAATAGTATTTGGTGAGATTACAGTCTACTAAGGGGCCAGAGTTTATTCTCATTATCCAATATTTCCCTAGGTTCAGCTGTATTATTACATACGACTAATTGGAATGGGATTCCAGGCAATATGCAAGGACTTTACAATCTGGGATACACAAAAGTTGGAGTTGGGTCAACCCTTGCATTTAGTTATAATAAATAATTATGTGACAGATTGGTAGCAGAGGCAAACATAGCATGACCAAGTTCTAGCCTTCAGACTTCTCCAACTTTTGTGTGTCATGATAATCTCACATTTTCATTAAGAATATCAGCGATTGAAATTAAGAAGGGGCACTATATAAATTTTGATTGATTCGATTAAGTTTTACAATTCAGCTGGAACAGATGCCAGACTATTGTGAAGGCTAATAAATATAACTAAATAAACACCACTGAAGTAAATGTTGTAGTCTGTTTGTCATTTCTAATTGTTGTTTTTGCATAAGGGCGCCTATACCGGGGCGGGGGGGTCCATGCTGCATGCATAGAGTAAAATAAATGTGCCAAGTGGTAGAATTAAGACAATTTGTTCTTTTAGGAATGAAGACAAATTGCACCATGCTCTTGCCATAACACATGATTTTTTCACACCATTTCTCATTTCTGACTCCAATTTTATTCCTGTCTTTGTATTGCTGAAGACTAAAAAAAAATTATCTAACCTCAAGTACAGGTTCTGACAAAACCACATTGGAATAAAACAAAAACTTGTGGCTATGGATTTGTCTTAATAGGGGTTGTAGTGGCAATTTAGCATTACAACTTGATGTGATCATGAGAAATGAGTCTACAAGATACTTTCAGTCATTTTTAGCTGAAAAATCTTTGTAATTGAAAGCTACACATTGACATAGAAACAATTTTAGAATTCTGTATGGGTGAAAATCATTTAGAAATACAGTGTAAACATACTTATAGCAACAAACTAGTAACTTATCATAACTATGCAGCTGTCTTACCAGAGAAGAGTTCAGTGCCATACAGGCTTTCTTTCATAGATCACATAATTAAAATTTGGGCTGTATTATACTGTAAATAAAAGCTTTGTAAAGTTTAGATTGCCTTGGGAATATTGTGTAAAGTTATGGTAATCTGCCTGTGTAATGGACATAATCCCCCCGCACATAATCCCCAGACAGAATTGCCCAGGGTAGGACATAATCCTCTAACTAGTCAGGGGAGAATATGGGGCGTGGTAGTGCATTGGTGATATCACCGCCTTACAACCGAAGGGTTGCAGGTTTGAATCCCACCTGTCGCGTAAGGATCTTGAGCAAGTCCTTCACTCACAATTGCTCACGGCGCTTCGGCATGTAAACTCAGACACACCTCCGGACTGTAGTCAGGACCGCCTCTGAGTAGCAGGAGACTTGAAGTGGCGGTATGGAAATGTGTGAATAAATAAATAAGAAACAAAAAAACATTCAAACATATACATGTATAGTTGTATACATATATAGTTACATTCATATATGCATAGATACATAATATTATATGTTAGATACATAATATTATATGTATTGTATATGCATACGTACATATGCATACAAATGTACATACATACATAAAACTGCTTTCTTCCGCACAGCCTGGGTTGGGAGTGCCTCTGAAGGAGAAACCTTGAAGGGACGTTATATAAATTTTGATTGATTGATTGATCATGTATGTATATGCATACATGCATATATACATACAAACATGATAATAATACGTGCATAATACATACATACATTGTATAATTGTATATACACAAGGGGATTTTGTCCCGAGAGGATTATGTCCTACCAAAAATTGGGGAGGGGAATTATGTCCGGGGATTATGTCTGGAGGGGGAGATTATGCCTTCACTGGGATACTAGGAGAGCAGAGTAAGGTCAACATATGTTTTGATGCATTGAGCAATATTACAACTCCATTTTTTAATTGTAGCTTGCTCGCAAAAACATACTTTCTATTACACAAAGTTTGCACTCTTTTAGTACAAATTTATTACATGTTCTTGAAAGAACTGGCTTCTTAAAATTTTGCTTGGTATGATGTGTTTTAAAATTTAATTTGTAGAACTTGGAAATTCCAAGAGGTTTGCCATGCTACTAACTTTCCAAACTTTGGTGACAATTCCATGTTTGACCGGGTAAGCTTTGACCATATTTGTGTTCTGTTACTTGATTAACTATTTTGCTATTGATGTTTAAGTGGATGTTTTAGCTACCTGAACAGTAGCTATGTTATGTCTTTTTGCTGTCATCTTTGCTGTATAAGCATTAATCTCTGATTCTACATCGCCGGTTAACCACTTTATCAATTTTTGTTTTGAGCATTTTTCTGATTATTCATGTGGCAAATAAATTACTTACTTACTATAGTAAGTATGATGCTTGATCCATTGGACACAATGTCACAAAATTGTGCACAGAAAAAAACAATAGACACAGAGGTCTTCCATTCTTGACGACATAGCTGAATGTCATTACTTTCATTACTGAAATTGCTACACTCCGAAGTTCTATTTTTCTTATTTTTTTATTTATTTATGCATTTCTATACCGCCCCTTCAAGTCCACTACTACTCAGAGGCGGTCCTGACTACAGCGCGAGAGAGTATCAGAATTTTCACGCGAAGCGCCACGAGCAACTGTAGGTGAAGGACTTGCTCAAGGTCCCTATGCGGTGGCTCGGGTCTGAATTGAACCCGCGACCCTTCGGACACAAGGCATCAACTGTTCCACACACACGCCCCATGTGCCAGCCCGAGATGTTAAATCTCAGAGTGTTGGCAGGAATAAGGCTCGTACTCGGTACCATGCAAACACACGGCCGACGCGCTCCCAATGTAGCTAACTGGGCTAGTATATTTTATAGGGGGGACTGCTGTTGCATTGTTACTTGTGACTACCAACAGACCTAAACTTCAATTAGATTAAGCTTTAGAATGACTGCTAATAGGCATGTGTCATTGACTGCATGGTGCTCATGGTTATTCAATTTCAGGTATTGCAAAATCTTGAAGCATGTGTGTTCATCACACCTTTGGACTGTTTCTGGGAAGGCAGCAAACTTCTTGGTCCAGATTATCCAGTCTATATTCCGTAAGCAAGACTGAACCGATGTAAACTGATCAACAATCATTTTGTGTAACTGATGTTACCTGTTAAATTGATAAAAGCGTTAGCATTATTAGGAGAATTTCCATTTTGCTCATTACTCCACAGATAATCTATAATCTCTCTCTCACAATTGAACTTACTTTCATTTTATTTTGTTTATTGTTTGCTTTACTATGTCACCTGATGCCATTTGGCTTTTCTAAGCAGAGGACTAATATGCTTTCTACCTTGGTCCTGCTCTTTCGTCCCACATGTATATATGTATATAAGCATTTGTAGAGCACCTTTTAAGTAACTCTCAAAGGCATCTAGGATGTCTATGTGTTTCATGTGTTCTCTGAGGCATCAAGGCTTGCTGTTGCTTGTTTTCTAGTTGACTATTTACACATTTCCCTCAGCTCAACTTTTCTTTTGTTGGTGGCCAAGTTAAAAGTATTTGTACGGAACATTTACCAGCTGGAAATATTTGGTTATGCGTGAAAAGTGGAGAGATTTTGGGTTCAGTTTTTCATTGGAACATATACATTTATGGCAGTCAGTGGGAGAAATGTTTGATTTGCCTTTGATGTCTTTGGTTATTTGCTTAATATTATGTATGTCCTTCATCCATAATGTGTAATGTAATCAGCCGTTTCTGCATCTTATATTTTTCAAAGATGCCAACCCAGCTGTGCCCTCAGGGTTTGAATAGGATTACATCTGATGTGCAACTGATCAAACGGATCTATTCCTCCATAAAACTACTCCAGAAGCCTCCCAGATTTCCCTTGGGGCAATTGGCTGAGCCAGGTGTGGCTGGAAAAGCCCATTACAAATGGTCTGTTTGTCTGTGGAAGCTGGGTTCTTCCACTCAGGCGGTGTGGTGGTGGTGGTTTTCGGTGTGGCACTTCCTGACATCAGCTGTATTTTGATGACTAACACAAAAGACTTGGGACTTGGATCTGCAGACTTATTCTTAGAATAAGTATTTGCTTATGTTAATATGCATTCTTAATGAATTACTGGGGATAAAAGAGATTAGTAAAGAGTTGAAAAGTTCTGCAAAAATTTCTAAAATCTGCCTAAATTTGGTACCTGAGGTTTCTCTATGGAACTGCTAGTGTTTGGATTTTAGTCTTTGTAGTAAAGAGCGTGAGATGTATTTTGATGAGGAGACAATAATTTTGTTTAGATGTGTAAGCTTGTGTTCTGAGTATTTGTGATTGTTGCTACTTGGAATGACATTAGATGTGGAATATTGTGTGTGTGTCTTTTGTTGCAGTGGTTATGGGAATGATGTCAAGTGGACAAACCTCAATCCAAAGGAAATCATTCAGTCTCTCCAGCGCTTTGGAGATTCATTTCCACTGGAGGACATTGAGGATGTGCTCAACAGGGTCTGCTTCCACTGCATCCTTACCATCATTACCAGTTTCAATCAATCAACTATCAACTAGCTTTATACAGAGCACCTCGTCAAGATCTCTACTCAGATTTTGCCATCCCTTCATTATTGTATTTGTATTGTATTTGTGTATTTCTACACCGCCTCTTACAGACCACTGCTACTCAGAGGCGGTCCCCACTACAGCCCGA
>JAQFXW010002001.1:0-13778 GCA_034693945.1 Dendrobaena attemsi
TAACCCTAATTTCAACGCTAACCCATTTAAAATTAATAATAAATTAACGATGCGTCCATGAACTCCAAAATAAATTACCGCGGCGTCCAAATACCGCGTATCACATGATGTTGCATTAAAAAAGGTCAAAATGTTTTTCGCGAATGTCCTCTTTAAGCTTCTTACTTAACCAAAACTTAACATCAATGCGTACTCCAATTTAACCGTAACGTATTTTTGTATCAAGGAAATAAGAAGATGTGTGATTGATGACAAAATAACATTACATTTTTGGAAGATCAGTTGCGAAATTTTTGGGCCCCCCCTTACTGAATTTCTAGATCCGCCGCTGACATCAATATAATATGTCAACACCAAATTGGCCATATCAACTCGCGTATACGTTAGGTATAACTGCCACATGAAATGTCCTTGGTTAGCAATCAGGCTTATTAGTCTATGCGAGAGAAAGAGTTAGGATCGAGTCGTGTGCATGTGCGAGATATATCGCTACGTCAATCGCTAGATGGGGTCCGAAACAGTCATTTTAGGATTCTTCACGCGGGGTCTACAGGGCCGAGTTCAAACTGTTACAGAATGGTCGAAATGGCTGAATAAACGGAATTTGACAGGAAAATCAGGACAGAAGAGATAACGTATCGTCTAACCCAACCGATATGACAGATGTAATATTGTAGGCAGACCTCCCCTCTTCTCCACATATGTTAAACTAATCATACAAATTAAATTTCTTGACTCAACGCTGTCTTCGCTTCAGATGGACAACTGGACATGGTCAACTATTCCTAATAACTCTCTACCTACAGCCACCTTGTGTAGGCTATTTAGTAGTCTTAAAGTTTCTCTGTTAATGGACATGGTTTCAAATAGTAAACGAACGTATACCTTGCGTATACTATTATAACCTGTTCTTACATACATGTAGTCTAGCATTATTCTTTAGCTTGGTTTCGGCAGCTGTCCGTATTGGTGTGATTGCAATAATTGTATACTGTCTGTTCACCAGAGTGCGTTTAGCAACTGGCATATTAAAGAATATACTTACTTACTTACTTTTACCTGCACATAGACATATTAGTTGAACGCAAGATTTGAGTGAGAAACTATTTCCGAAATTCCGAATTGCTGATTAGCGACGTTTTATGGCAGAAATGACTACATATTAATATAGAATGCAATTGGATCTATTTTTTCAATTAATGTTTGATCGTCATACAGTAAGCCTTTTTAGCTTGTCAAGTTTAACGACTGTAATTGGCATTTGTAAAGTACTTTGCTAAAATGCTGTAGCAACTATTGTTGAACTGTTCTCTTTATTCTGAACATACGATTCCGCTGTTATCTTAGATGGACAGCAACGGCAGAAGATCCGTCGAAACCCCTTTCTGAATTGCTGATGCCTGAACAGATAGATTAATGGATTCAGAGAACAGTTTAAGTAGGCGATAATTAAGCAATCGTTATAGATGGATGAGAATAAGTTGGCGTCTAATTTCGGCCGTTTAAACGTAAAGACTGTGGAGACGCATTGTCTCGGAAGCAGACACAGCGCCATACAGACGACGACCAAGAGCAGCGTCTTGAAGATGTTCAAGCGGATGCTGGAGTTATTGTCTCGTGAGTTATTATCAGCTGGCACCGGAATCGTTTGAACTCTTCGCCGAAATGATCTCGCCATCAGAATATAGCACGTTGCAATGGTCAAGATCGGTAGAAGGTACTCCATCAGTAGGTTAACGGCCCAGATCAGGATCGATATAGCACGGCTGGGCGTAACGCCGGTGACACACGAGCCGTTGACAAACCTAGTCGTAGAGAGAATTGTAGAGAATTTGAAAGCGAGGCCGATGACCCAGGTAAGGAAAATACTGACGATTATCTTCTGCTTTGTGAGTCGCAGTTTGTGCCTGATAGGATGTACGATCTTGGCGTATCTTTCGAAGGTCAGAGCAACGAGATTGAAGCAAGAGGCGACATGCAGCGACGAGTAAATGGTCTTCGCATTCCAGAAATAGCAGATGGCTGCGTCCGTTTTGTGCGTTGTCTGGTCGACAATGGTGATCAGACTAAGGACGAGAAATAGTCCGCTGAGTAGATCGATCAGACATTGATTCATCAGGAAACAATTGGCCAATCCTCGTCTCAGCGGTCTGTGTGAAACGAAGACAACTCCGGATAGGAGATTGGTTAAGATGCCAAAGACGCCGACGATCACAGTTGCAGCGTCGTAGATACCGAACCCATGACTAATCGATTTGGATGAAGTGGATGACGATGTAGTTGCTCCCTCCGGCTTCGTGTTATCTAGGAAGCTGCTGCTGCTATTCTGAATGATGAAGTTCACAGCACTATCGTTCTGAGTAGCCATCAGATGATGTGTTGGCGAAAGCAAGAAGCTGTAGAATGTGTTTAACACAATGCACTGTTTCTCTACAAGCGATAGACAAGAATAATTTATATAGCAACATTATAATTATTAAAGCTAAAAGGCATGATACGAACAGCCCGGATCAAATCGCTCATTTAATTCAGGATGCTCTTTGAGTTATACTCAATAAGCACCGACAGTTGATTGGTATGCTTATTAGTAAATCTGAGTTTATTTTTAAATGATCAATTTTGCAGCGACTGCATGACAGATGTATTGTCTGTTCCGACACACACACAAACACTACCTTATTTAAAAGCGTTACCGATCAATAGACTTAGGTAACAGCTGAGATAGACGACACGACGTCCAATAATTCTGTCAGCCATAAAGGCCTTTTGAAACAGTGTACAATCATGGCCAGAAGTCTGCGACCATGCGTTCTGGATATAAATTGTTCTTTAAAAAAAGGATATCATTGAAAATGCTGATCTTGACTTCAAGGGTGGCGTGTTTGTCGTGAAAAACAATGGAGAAAATGTTTGAGTTTTGACACGGCATTTATTTTTGCCAGTTATTCAGAAAATCTGCAGAATCAATACTTTGACACACACAAAACTGTTATTTCTGATAAAAAAATACAATTGCAAGTGGTCAGTTTCTATTCTGACAGTACATGAATACATAGTCCAATTCAAATTCAATTCAAATTCGTTTATTGAAAACAAGTTGACAAGATCGCAACTTGGCACAAGGGCCTAAACTAGTGACATTATCTAATGAAAGACACTACTTTAGACATCGTAAACAAACTTTCCATTTGCAAACACGATATCAATTGAGATTAATGGGGAATGTTGAAGAATTTGTATACCTAGGAAGTTTGCTAACATGGGACAATGACTGTAGAAAAGAAATATGGAGAAGGATTGCCACGGCAGCGGGAGCATTGGCAGCCTTTGGAAACCTATGGAAAAGTCGCGAAATCAGTATACAAAAAAACTGACATTATGAAAACATGCATATTTAGTATACTACTATATGCGTGCGAGACATGGACTTTACGCAAACATGAAACTAACAAACTATTGGCGTTTGAGATGAGATGCTACAGAAGGATATTACACATCAGATGGGAGCAGAAGACAACAAATGTGGAGGTGCGCGCGAGAGTGGGAAATACAAGAAACATAAAACAAATGATAATGGAAAGAAAACTAAACTTTTTCGGTCATGTATGCAGGATGCAAAATGACAGACTCGTCAAACAAACCATTTTCGGAATGACGGACGGGGTGATAACCCGGAGAAGACCGTGCATGGAGTGGCTGGACGACATCACAGGCAAAATGGAGATCCATAAACTAAGCAGAATGACACCGGAGAGAGACAAGTGGAGATTGATGGTGAAACATGCGATTGACACCAACGGTCGCTGGCCCCATGGATCGCAATGATGATGATGATCCAAGTGTTTGAATATCAAGGAGGAATAGTGAGTCTTAAGCCGTTTCTTATATAAGACAGGGAATTAATTTGAGCTGCGTAGAGGAAGTGGTAGCCGATTCCATTCTTATGGAGCAGAGACATGGAATGACGTGAACCCCATGACTGCATGCATGGACACGTTTAAAAGGCCCACTAGTACTACATAAAACACATTTTTATCATTCGTTCAGCTATGAGTCAATATAAGAACTCGCAACACATGGTACTTATTAATTATTGCTGAGAGGGTCACTAAACAGAAACTACGCTAAGTGAAAGTTCGTTGATACTACTTGCCTGTGTTTTTTCCGCATGCATACATTTATAAAACTCGTCTACAAGGCGTCCACAAAAAGGCAAGAATAAGAACTTTCACTGGCGTTAAAAATCGATTAAAACCTCCTATAGCCTACTTTTGGCTACTAAAACTTGTTTGTTTTTAAGGCAACTTAGCAACTGATTGGTGTCGCGGCACGTTATATTATTCCCACGAACTACTTGCGCCTTTATGTCCCTGTGCCGAAATGTTCTGCGCCGAAATATCCCTGCGCCGAATTTTCCTTGCCATAATGTCCGGTCACCGCAATTCATACGACGATATTTGCTCGATTCGTTAGACTTGAGTTTTGTATACTTACAAGCGATGTCCGATGTCAATTTGAGACTTAATTGAGGCTTTCTTTAAGAATCAGTGTCGAAAATCGTCGACTCTCAAAATGTTTCGTGCTCTTTGCATTCTGGCTGTACAGTGTATAAGGAAGCACATCGTAGCCACAAACTCATCGCTGCAGAGGCTTAATACACACGTCGTCTGCGTATGAGAGCCAAGAGAATTCTGGAATTTCATTGGCTAACAAGGATTGACTGTGGTGACAAGCACACGACAGACTTGCTAAATGTTTAGGGCTTGCGGAATTTATACGAGTCCTGCCATCAACCAAGTCACTGACACAAGGTTCGAAGAAGTAAAACATCAAAACGTTGAAGGCAGGGCCGTATTATCCACAAGGCTGACGAGGCTGAAGCCTATAGGGACCCACCAAAACCTAGGGTCCACAATAGTAGTGATATTTTACTTTTGTTTGTTATAACGCAGAAATAAATGTGATTTTTTTTAAACTTGGATAATACTAGTAATTTTTTAATACATAAAGCCATTTTCTAATTATCGTACGAAAGAAGAGCAGGAAAGTCGCGGTGGTCGTGGCGTCGAGGTATCAACAGAAGCTTGAAGCCTAGGGGCCCGCCATGGGTTAATACGGCTCTGGTTGCAGGATTAGATAATAGATATCTGAGAAGTGAAAATTTAAGTATGAAGTGACTAAGACGTCGGATGTGTTTTGCATCGATTCTTTAATAACAATCTATAACCTTACTCATTTGTAACCCTTCTATCAAAACAATTAAGACTGACATCACTCTAGTGAGAATTTCATTAAAAATGTGAATGTTATGGAATGTTCTCTTGCAATAACCTGTATTTACCCATTATCCAGTAAGCTGCAAATTTAAAGCAATTATGGCCTTTGTATTCGACATACATGTACTGGTATATCAAGAGAAGATACATGTAGGCCTACCTATATTTTATGACTGGGTTGTTCATGAGCTGTAGGCTACAGGTTAGACTAAGGAAGTGCTCTGAATTATTCTACAATTCAGATGCTCTGATGGATGTGAGTTACTGAAAAGGTGCTATATAGCTTGGCTATATAGGGCCTATATTATATACACCGTAGTTCAAGTAAAAAAGTAAGCCAAACTGCTTTTGATATATCTCTGAAAACTGACAATGCATCGTCCTACAATTTTCCAGATATTTAGAGAACTGAACCAAAAATGTCATTCCAAAATATCATGTGATTCCAACATACCATACATTTTTTATGAGTCTTTAAACTTCATTTATCGAAATTTAGATTTTCAAGCAATTTTCTTTCAGATATTGTAAAAATAAATGTAGGATAATTCTATCGCGAAAGCAGTTATAATATTTTTTTGAAGAAATTCTCAGTTGTATGGCTATGGTTTGATGATTTAATTAATTAAAGAAGTTATTCAAAATGTCCTCATTACGCAAGCCTGAAGGTGTTGGCGCCATTGAGCGACAGCCCGTCGTTTATTCTCTATCGTAATCCTTTTGAGCAGGAAACAAGCGGAGGTCATTAAATAAAAAAAAACTAAGTATGTGCGTTAGTTTCTTTCGGAAACACTAATAAAATAAAATAATTATAGTTCAAGTTTTAATATTTTGCTCATAAATAAAAAAAACGGTAGTTAAAGTTTGGCTTACTTTTTATTGAATCAAGGTCTGATTCAAGAAGTCGAAAATATTGCTTGTAAACCTAAATTTCGGTGTATAAAGTTCAAAGACTCGTATAAAATTTATGGTGTGTTGGAATCCTATGATACTTTGGAATAGTATTAATAGATTCAATTTTCTAAATATCTGAAAATTGTTTGGATGATTTATTGTCAGGTTTCAGATATATATATCCGTTTGGCTTATTTTTTTGAGCCACTGTGTATATATATTATACACACAATTATACATTATTATATATGATAAGCGATGATCTTTTGTAATAATTCATTGAACCTTAAGATGTAAGTTGATGACTAGAAATTAAAAGGATGACTGACTGACTAGGCCTAATGATTTGGTAATGATAAGTGATTACCGGTCAGTTGATGAATACTATGATTAAAATTCTTGAAATTAATTCATGATTTATGAACGTGCACCATGGTGGCTGATTACAACCGATGATGATTATCATTAATTGTGATTGTAATCATTGTGATTTGATAATAAGCGAAGGTATAGTGTAACGAGTGCACGGAAAGATCGTGTCATGTGTTAAAGGAAGAGTCCCCCTAAGGACTATTAATCGAAGGACGAATGGAAGAGAATAGAACAAGAGGAAAGCCGCGAATGAACCTATTGGACCGAATGATGCAAAGCCGGGTATGCTTCAGGCTGAAGGAGATGTATGCTGGGCATCGAATAGTGTCATTGGAAGTACGAACCTGCCTAAGAGAGGAGAGAACAGAAGAAGAAGAGGTGTAATGAGAATTCCGATTTCTTACTTAAGCATGCATGCATCATCAGCGTATAACTGTATCCATGTACATCGGAGCACTCATATATTGTACAGTTATATACATATGGCGTCTTTTGGGAACTCACATGCATTTCTATTCGAACCAGATCAAATAAAATACTTATCTCACCATATACAGTTACAATGCTCTCCGAACAAATTTCGAATCAATTCAGTAAGTGTCCTGGCTTTAGGCTTATGCTTATGGTACATGAACTGTATGAGTGTAATTACGGAGTATTGATTTTGCCTATAAAGCTAAAACTCATCTATAAATGTATGTATGTAACTTCGCTACGGCACAGCTATATATATAGACTATAGTGGTAAAGAAAGGGAACCTGCAGAGCGCAGAAGCTATATACATTCAGGGTTCTTTTCTTATCTTAAGACTGTTCTGTTTAGCCGCGCTGGAGTTGCGAGCGCCTCCGGGTAGTCTTCTTGAAGGGGCGCTATATATAAATGTTCGAAATGAATTAAATTAATACATGACTTACAGGGTGTTTCATACAAAATGATCCCCTAGGTTTTTGCTAATATTTAGACGAAAAGTACGAGTTCATACATAAAATTATAAAATTTTATTTGATAAAAGTAATTCATATTTACGTTTAACTGTCAAATTTCACTAAAATGTTTCAAACAGAGCAATAGTTATTCAACTTTTGATGATGTCACCCACTGTTTCTTGATCGTTCAAAAACGCTTAACAGGTGTTTGCTAATATTTCCACTAAATGTAAATATTTGATATTTCCGCTAAATGCAAACATTCTAAAATGAAATTTCACAGGCTTAAAGGTAGTTCATAGGCCTACGTGCGTATAACGACTAACTTTTATCAAACAAAAGTTACAGCACTTTATGTTTTAACGTTTATTGTACTACACTTTTATAAGTCATACTGGAAGTATTCTCGCTAAAAGTGTTGTAACATATGTTGCATTTGAAATATTTTGATAAAATTTGGTGGTAATATGAAAGTTTTAAGTATACCTGGTAGAATTTCATTAAAATATTTTCTTTTTTGGCGGAAGTATTAGCAAAAACCAGTTAAAGTTTTTGAACCATCAAAAAGTAGTGAGTGACGTAACTATAATTTGCATAACTTTTGTTCTTATTGAAATATTTTTGTGAAATTTGGCGGTTATACGTAAATATGAATTGGCTTTCAGCCTATAAAGTTTTATTAATGGTTTCATACTTTTGACTGAAATAGTAGCAAACACGTAGGCTGATCATTTTTTACGATACACCCTGTAGATTCAGTTATCTGCTATTCCTAGTGCATGGTTTCAACGTATTGACGCTAATCCAAGCTGTCACAGTGACAGAATGAGGATAAAGTATAGCTGACGATGCGTACCAAGTGAACCTGTGATATATCTGGAAAGTTGAATATAAGAAAATCAATTTCCAGCAATATTGGATTAAAACCAACTTTGAGAAACCTCTAATGACGACTTCGAAAACTTAAGTGACTTGTAAATTTATACAATACTAGGGTGCTTTTATGGCGCAAGGCGCATGTCTCTCTTTGTTAAAAAATATTGTCGGACTTAAATTATTAAACGAATTATATTTTTTCGATGTGTTTTTGCGACAGAAGTTTTGTAAGTATTCATAGGCCTAGTTATTTATGAAGTCGGGAGAGTAAAATACGTTGTGACGGTCAGCAACGACTGTCGTTGTGTTGCCGTTGTTTTGCCCCCTTCGGACCCATCTTAAAAATGAGTCGAGCCTAAATTACAGCTAGGAAAGGCTGTAGTGGAGGTCCCAAATAAAATAAAATTTTTGAGCGCTGTCCAACGAATAGCAATTCGTCCATTTTGTCCACTACAACGCATGCGCATCCTTTGCACTTTCGATGGCACTCATAATTATAGAGGTTCTCCACCTCGTCCTCCCTCTGGTCCTTCTCCTTTGTGTCATCCTCCTCGTTCTCCTCCTTCTGCTCCTCCTCTTCTTGACGGCAAAGTTCTTGCGCTATAGAAACGGTTAAAATTAGCCGTTTCTATAGCGGCTATCTCTATACAAACTGCAAATCTATCGTGTCACTACATTAGCCTCTGGTCAGGTTTCTCCGCACGTAGGCCCTATTCATATATTTATAAGAATAATGTTAATACTTACCTTATTAGAAAACTTTGTATTTGTTATCGCCTACTTTGAAAATGTATTAAATTATCGAGGTTCGAAACAAACATTTTAAAAAAATAGCCGATAAACTGACACCCCTAGATATATCATGCTATATGGAGCAATCCAATTAATCTCAATCAGCAACATATTAATTTCTCTTATTAGAAAAGTTTGTGATTTACCTATTTTACTAAGTTAGGCCTACTTGTTAACTCATTCAGTTGCTTGTCCACTGATCTGCCTGCGAATGCGTGATGTAAGATTATAGGTGAATGTCTTCAAGAAGTAGCGTATACAGTAGACTTTGAAGTAGACCCGACCACGACAACGAGTATTGAAGAACAAACACTAAGATGTGAGACTAAAGAAAGAGCTAATTGAAGGAGAAAAGACTAATTAAAAGAAACTTCACTCCCTTCAACTTCATCGTAAGCGTAAGCGTAAGCCTATGTACGAGGAGAGGTGGACAGGAGGAGGAGGATCCTGCCATAGAGGCCTCGTCCCCTCGTCTGTCAACGACCACAGCCCCTCGACTAATGACGCGGAACTGATAAATGAAATTAAAAAGGGCGGAATTGCAATGGCACCCGAATTAAGACCGGACGTAGGGGAGAGGGGGTGAAAGGAACAAGGGGCGGAAGAGGCGAGCACAAGGCATGGCGTCTGGCGCATAGGATATTCACCCCGCTGCCTATACGTGTAGGAACAACACAGTGCTCCGAGCACAAGAAGAGCTAAGATGGAGTATAATACACGACTGCAATATATCAGAAGGTTTTCTAGCAGTGGACGGAGTTTTTCGTCGAGGATATTTCAAGTCTTGCGTCAATTCTAAAGTATTTCAGTCGGTTATTACTATAGGGCGAAGAGAGTGATAGCAACTTTATTCTACGACCTTTCTAAATTAATTGAAACAACTGAGAGCCATTCGTCTGCAAGAAAGTGTGCTCCTTTTCGTGGCCTCTGTTCAATCATTTGATCGAAAAGCAAAGCATTTGACCAGTATAGATCCTATAATCAAAAATATTTCTCATTTCTCAAAAGTTCAAAACCCGTATTACGCACTCGAAAGTCTTATATTTGTATAGAGGAAACACCGGATAGCCTACTATTAGCCTACTTGGATAATGGTAACACTACAGCATAAAGTACCCGAGATCGATTCCACCGCCCTCCCATTTCCCATTTTATACAGTGTGGCGTCAATCACACCTGAGAGCTAACTAACAACCACAGCTAAATTGTGTGGAAATAGTCTACGTAGACTCGACTTCATATTCGCATTGGCATTCGGTCCAGTAATGTGCCCGAATGGTAGACCAGAAGCAGTTACAGACGTATACAGGCCTCAGTCAATATGCAAAACACGGGTTTTCTAATCAGAGTACAACGTTGTTATACATTACTCTACAGGTCTTAGCGGCAGTTGACGGTGGAATTGCGAAGCATTCTGTGTTTAGGCCTATAGCCAATTGCCCTGAAACGGCACAATATCGGCCTACAGGACCTTATCGGCCTATATACGTGTGCAGAGGGCTATTATACCGACACTAAATGCGCTGAACGAAAGGCGCAGCTCTAGCGAAAGGCGAAGCTCTAGATATAGGCCTGTGTGCTTGCGAAGGCGTTCAAAACGATCCCACCTCCGTTGACTAGGATTGCGTCTAATCTGTCAAACGCGTAATCCTCAAAGCCCCGCTAGCATGATTAACGACTCAGCGAACATTATTATAATTAACATTATACTCTTGTCTTTCTAACATCGCTATAGCCTATAGTTCGCTACAGTCCGCTGCTTCTTTTACTCTTCAGCTGGGGCTGAATGTCTGGTCTGAAATTGTTGGTGTGCGGTGTAAAGGGTCTTCCAGTGAACAGAGTGTTTGGGGCGGGCTGTTCGGACGATGAGATCTGTATCGATCTAATTGGATCTAAGTGCCTATAGTATTATAATAAGCCTACTATAATTATGGAGATACAAAGCGACAACCATACTCTCCCTCGGTCTGTCTGTCTCCCTCTGTATCTCTCTCTCTATCTCTCTGTCTGTCTGTCTGTCTGTTTCTTTCTTTATGTGGTTTAACAACGCTGTGTCATAACGAATACGATTGGAGTCGCCCTCCTTCTTTAATCAGGCTTGGGACTGGCCCTAGCAGTGGCGAAGTTTGTTGCCGATTACAGTTCACACCCTTAAGCTTATGTCGTAAGCTTAAAAACTTAAGATTCAGTTCAATGTCAATTATAGGCTACAGTTGTGTTGCATTGTCATAGAGGAGGCCTAATTATACATATCATCGTTATTGATTCGATAGGCGACGCCACTTACCATTGCAAAGTCGTCATGCATAGAAAGTCGGCTGTATACTATAGAGTGTAGAAGATAGCCTATATGAAAACGACATCCATACTTCTTAGAACTCTTTCTGCGCCTTTTTATGATGAGTTATTATTCATTCATTCATTTGGATATTTATATAGCGCCTCTTTAAGGGGATTACTCAAAGGCGCTCCCGACTTCTGCCCGGCCAAAGAGTAATTATTGTTGCATTTTGTAGACGGATTCAGTATGATGTTCGAAATTTTAGGCAAACTCAAATCGTGTTGTAGCGTCAATTATACTAATGCAGCTTATCCTATGACTATTTGTGGCATTTAATTGTGGGTACCTTGGTACGCTCAGTTGTGTTGCAAGAAGCCGTATAATGTAATCTAAATGTAAATCTCAATTAATATAGCGCCCTCAAAGCGAACTCAACAGAGGCGCTCCCGCAATGAGCACACTGTTTGTAATAGCCAGATAATGTACCTCCGTATAGGACTACATCCCTGTACTTTTAGCGTAACCCCAAGTCGGGTAGAGTAGTTTCTGCTTAGCGCAACTGACCTCAAGTCGAATTTTGTGAAGAAAAGTAAGTTGAAGTCACTTTGACTCACAAGTCGACTTAAACTGACTTAGGCTGATATTTTAGGCCTATTTTGTATTAGAGACAATTTACGCCGGCGGCCCTAGGCCAAGCAATGACGTGCTATAACTTGATCATTTTATAGGCTCAAAAGGTGTAATGATTTATTTACATAGGGCCTAGGCTATTATTTATTTTAGATCGTCACACTGAAATGCTGATTGCAAGCGTATAGACTACATGTACAACTACAGTAGTTCTTACTCGTAGGCCTACACGTATAGCAATGGTCATTGTTATAAGTTTATCGTAGACCGACAAACTGATTGCATTACTGCACAATATAGGCCTAAATATGTAGGATAATTACAGTGAATTATAACACATTCTTATAATTTAATTAAACTTCGTAATAGTTATGTTGTTCAGTGGTTAAATTGATCATGAAGAGGTGGTGCATCTCTAGATTTAACAAATCCAGAAAACATATATGAGCATACTTTTGAAAATATTTCTACGCCCATGCAATATTAGGTCTAATAATACTCACGAGTAACGACTCCCGTAAAATACAATAAAAAGCGTAAGACACGACACATCATCGATTGCAGCAAGGAAACATTAACTAAAAGGAAAATACTATTTAACACTATAGAGTATTCTCCCGTCAAGACTTAATAGGTAATCGTCGCTGTTCCAAGTTTCTTCAATCGCTCGGAAAAGGTGGAAAGACTTGACCAGCAGTGGAAACATGATTAGGCCGTATTCCCTTGCGTAGTTATAAGTGCTGTATGATGCTGTGAGGACTTTTAGATGAAATTGGATAATAGGACACTTGCCCTGTTATTGTTGTTGTTGCTGTTGCTGCTGTTGCTGTTGCCTTTGTCGTTGTTCTATTGCTTTTTGCTGTTATTTAATCTGTCTTGTGTCTATCTAGTCGTCTGTCCAGGACCATATTTGCTTTGGTTGAGATCCCAGTCCACCGACGCAGTGGAGACGCGTCGCAAACCACAGGTCAAGCTCGGATTTTAGGTTTTGGATCATAAAACTTTTTAATCCGGCTGGCAAATTTTCATAGCATAGTCCTTCACAGTTCCATATGCGCCATTATTTATCTTTGAATATATTTTGCTCTACCTGGGCGTCCAAGTAAAGAATTCATAAATTTGCACTAGACTTCCAGTAAACGATTTCATGATAAAAGCAATCCGAGGTAGGCCTAGACTCTTTTATTAAAAGGCTTTCATTGGCAGCGTTACTTATATGTCCCACTGTAGAGTAGGAAAACATATATGGTTATTACCACACATGACGCGCTATAGGCTACCACGGAAGTTTGAAGATCTGTAGGCCTGTAATGAGTCCAATACCTAGTATAGAAGTAGGCCTAATTGCAGCCTACCACGTCAGCGTATAATATTATTATTGTACCAGTAAAATGACGCCGACCTGCTTATGCTGACCAGACAACGATTTCCTTTTCCTAACAGTGTTTCCAGGACAGAGTTTATTAATTTACGCAGAGCCAATTTGCTCAGTGATTATAGGTTGCTGCACGGTATCGACGCAGCCTCAAGACCGTGATTGAAATCATGTCCAAAATGTGGCCGGTCAGCAGGCCACTGACCTGGGCGTCCAATTAGCTGTTGATATTGCCTCATCGTCTGTAGCCAGGACCACCGCTCTCTCTCTGTCTCTCTGTCTCTCTGTCTCTCTCTGTCTCTCTCCTCTCTCCCTCTGTCTCTGTCTCTCTCCCTCTCTCTCTCCCTCTCTCTCT
>JAQFXW010002002.1:0-13776 GCA_034693945.1 Dendrobaena attemsi
ATTAGATTATGTTACAATTAAATACAGTAATTCAATGCTTATTAGATTATGTTACAATTAAATACAGTAATTCAATGCTTATTAGATTATGTTACAATTAAATACAGTAATTCAATGAACTGCTATGTTCATTTATAAATGACAAAATTTAATTCTGTTATCGCTGAACCAAGTTGTATCTTCTTCGTAAACAGTCTTTTTGGAACTACATAAGTAAAAATGTAAGTGTATCCTTTAATCATCCAATTGCTAACCACACTTTGGTTTACACATGTTACTTAGCTGTGTATTTCTAGCTTCATGTTTCTTGCCCGCTATAATCATCGTTAATTTTAACGTCTGAACGACCTCCATGTGCAACGGAAAATGTAAAGATCTTGAACTGCATATTTAACATTATTAATTTATTACATCACGACACAAGCTATTCCCAGCCTTACCACTTCTCGGTGGTTTCCCAATGCTTATTAGATTATGTTACGTGTGGTTTTTCATCTGAACTTGGGAAATGGATTCTTTGTTCAAGATCTTGGTTTTCTTCATAAAATCAGAAACCATGCTAATACTTATGGTAATTAACCTAAACATAACTCCGGTGATTGACGTTAATGAGACGCGAAAATAATGAGTAATGATTTTAAAAAGGTCATCCGTTGTTATTGGGATCAAATGAGAAAAATAAATTGGAAATACGTGTAATGACTAAAAAAGTGTTCAGTTTTGCCGCTATTATCCCACTTGTCAAAAACCAGGACAATTCTGGTCTTTCACAAAAGTTGCCAGGACACCGGGACCAGTGGCGTAGCTAGGGTCTTTTGAGCCCCCTATCCTCCCAAAAAACTTTTTTTGTCATCGCCTTTATTTTTGAAATTGTGCGCCCTTTCATCACATATATTTTCGGAATTTGCGCCCATTTTCTTGACAAAATCGCAAAAAAATGATCAGATTGATGCCATTTCGGAACAAATCGCTTACATTCTCCCGATTTTGCGCCCCAGCCCTGCGCCCAGGGAAACTGTCCCCCCTTTGCCCCCTAGCTACGCCACTGACCGGGACATTTTGATAAAAATCTGGACATGTCCCGCTTTTCCGAGACGTATGGTCACCCTGGGGTAGAGTCATGTTAAGCGTTGATATGGCTGGTTAGGGATAGTGTCATCTGTAGTAAAATTACTGTGTCCCAACAAAAAGTAGATCCCTAAATTTTGGTCAAACAATTCTGACAATTAAACTGATATCAATAAAATTTTATGATCTTACACCATTTTCAAATATATCTGCAAAATGTGACTTAGATTTATGCAGCACAAGCAAATCTATTGAATATTACAAAATGTCTGGTAAGTTGAGTTTCCAATATACGTCTTTGCTTACTCAGATGCTCTCGAGGTCATCGTTGATGGAATACATCATTTGTTTTGGTGTAAGCAACAAAGAAACATGGCATTTACAAAAAGAGACAACCAAATGTAGTTAAAAGTATTGCTTCAAGAGAAGGATTATGGAGCTAAAAGTCATCTGAATGAGTTGTTGAACAGAAGCTGGTGTCTGTTGACAAACTGTTGAAAAAGACTGATGAAACTGGCACAATGGACCAAAAACCGAACAGTGGCTAAAACGCAAAAAACGCTCTGTTGAAAATGTGAAGTAGGTTGAGGGCTCTCATTAAGTTAAAAAAATGCACTGAGAACCCACAGAACGGTGCATCAGATTTTGAAGGAAATTGGTATTTCGAAGACCGCGGTATGCCTATACGACATCATTGCCATGTTGGAAAATTTCCATTTTCTGTATTTCTTCTCAAACCTTATTAAACTTGACAAACTCACCAACATTTCCAAAGAGTATTATGATTTTGTGGTGATATGGAGCGCTGTAGTTTTAGAATTTCAGACGAATCTTAAAGGTTTTGACCGAGTTACGACACTTAGTTGGGGTCTACTATTAATTGGGAGTCAGTGTATATTTCACTGTAATGGAACAAGTAATTAGTAAAATATGTTTCAATGTGTTAGCCTGGAGATGTCGCATTCTCGAGTGTCATTCGAAGAGGCGGTGAAGCAACTTAGGATTTCGTGTGTGCCTTGCACAGTTCGTTACCAGTTGGCATTTCACCTGGACCTCAACACCTGTTCCAGCTGGGAGTTTCTAGCTGAGGTTTTAGACATCTCTTCTCTCGAAACACAGGTACATAAAAATATTAGAAAAATTAAATTTGCAGTGCAGGTTGGGGCATAACCAATTAATCACTTTTGTTTTCTGCTGCATCCAGGTGCCATATACTTTTAGAAAAGTTTATTTTGATGAATCTGATTTAAATTATTCAGTCGTTCATTCATTCAAAGATTTCTATAGCACCTCTTCAAGTGAACTACTACTGGCTCTACTACAGCACTGATGCTGAGTTTAATTTATTATACTGGGCAGCTTAGCCATCAGGTGTGCTTCATGAAACCCAATGAAAGTTCGATTAAAAGGGCTGCATTTAGGCTGAGCTCTTTGCAGCTGATTGCCATCATCTTGTCTGACTTTGAGGAAACTTGCATCCAGTATTTGATTATTAGGGCAGTAGAAGTTTATAATCAAGGTTTGAAATTCATGGATAATCAAGGTTTGAAATTCATGGAAGTAGAGTCAGCTATTTGAAGTCAGCGATAAGGTGCAACACAGTTTGAGGAGAATGAATTTTGATATCAGACTTATTACTAATCCACTTTGCTTAGAACTGTGGGAAGACCTTCCATGTCCATTGTGTGAATGATGGCAGGACTTCTTTCGATGCTGATATTGGAATATCAAAGTTTAATTCTTTTTATCAGTGTTTCATTGCAAATGTGGTAAGGATTCAACCAATTGTTTGCTGTTGTTGTCCTTAATTTGGCAGTTCATTGTGCTACTATAATTCTCGCTACAGATATTGTCTGGTATATTAATGCAGACCTGAAATTGTTAGTGGTAAAAGTGAAACTGAAGTATCATATCCAACAATAGGATCCGGATTGTTTATTAGTTTTTGTTGGGTGATTGATCTGGGATTGAATGATTAATGGCAGATTACAGTGTTTCACATAATTGCAGTAAAACATAGGAATTGTATATTATTATATATGTATATATATAATATATACGGTATTACCGGTTCTCAGCCTGTGGTTCACAGACCAGAGTGGTCTACAGCCATCTATCTGTCTGGGTTTGTGTAGTCACTACGGTGTACTGGTGACAGAAAATTCAAAAATTAATCTGAATTAATTTTACTGAACAAAATAAAAACTAAAACTAAAATGATTTTCAAAACTAAATCTAGAACGAAATTGAAGTGATTTTTACTGTATGAAATAAACAAATAAAAATGATTTTCTGAACTAAAATAACACTGGCTGCCATTATAGTTTTCCTGTAACTTTGAACAGACATTTATAAGTGTGTGATGTAATACGTTTGTGATGTTTATATACACTCGCTTGTAATAGTATACACTTATCAGTGCCAAATTTAAAAGTTGGGTGCAGACTCATTAATTTTTAGGCTGCCAATGAGCGAGCAAACAGATAGCTAGCTGTTTCTCAAGTCCTATCTGCACCTCATCGTGGTGAAGGGTGAACAGTCAAGTTGGGATTGTCTGGTGAGGCTAGGGCATCAGTGGAGAAGGCCTTGATTGAAGAATGACCTAAGAGTGCTATGTGAGGTGGACAGGCTCACCAGATACCTGAAAGTGCTGGCTAACGCAGGGGCAGGTGTTGGAGGCGTAAGAAGTATAGGCCCACCAGCTTCCTTACTCTGTCAGGAGAGGATTGGTCACCTCCCGGCAAAAGACCAAGAAGCTTCAACATGAAATGCTATGTTGAGGTCTCATCGTCGTCACACACTGATGGATGAAAAGAAAGAAAGAAGAAATAAATAGATAGAAGAACACACACTGACTAATAAGATGCTGTGATATTGATACTGTAGTGGTTGAAACAAACGATGGTCAACTCCCTCCATGGAAGTCCGACTATTCGTCTCTTTGAACAGTATCTCATCAAGAGTGACATGACTCTGGAAAAGTTCATACAAGCACTGGAGAAGATTAAGAATTTGGCATGCATCAGAGTTCTCAGAAAGGAATATCACAGTAAGTTTTGTCTGTGTCCATAAGATTCTAATCATAGATAATAGCCAAGTTGGCTTTTAGTGATAGAGCTCGGGATGAAGGTCAATGAAGGTGTAAATTGCATAGATAAATTGATGTGTTGTAATGTTGTTATTCCTGCTAAGTCTAATTGTCTATTGTGTAGTTGCCACATTTAGTATACTTACTCTGTACGCTGTTCATTTTTCTTATTTGTTTCCTCCTTTTTTGGTATGTTACTAAAGCTGTGTTGCTCATCGTTGCGCGGCTCGCCCAACTGAATTTAAGTGGCCCACGCCAGATCTCACTAAATTTGTGCAGTTTATGCAAAATGAAGTAAAAAAAGAGTCTCGAGTGTATTTTCACAGCTAATTCCTTTGTAACTTGGCTTAACATTTCCAATGTCAACACAAAATCCAGCTCCCAACCTTTGGCGCAAATTGCTGAAGGCAACTCAAGGGTCAAATGTTATCTTAGTTGTGGCTCTTCAGACTCTTTGTCGAGTTCCCCTTATTCAGTTCAAGTAGCATTATATGTAACCGAAGGGTGTCGGGTTCGATTCCACCTCAAGCCACTGCATAAGGACCCTCAGCAAGGCCCTCACTCACAATGGCTTTGTGTTAGAGGGCTTAGCATAATGGATCTATAGATGCTGATCACAGTCTCTGAATGACAGCTGCGGTGTTGGCATCGAAGAAAGACAATGTCTAATTCACTAATAGGCCTATTTTATTTGAATATTATTTTAGCGCCACCTCTGACATTTAGTTGAGCTTCACTTTTGCCCAATTGTTCAGTAATAAAATTATCGCCTACAAAACCTAACTATATATTTATATTCGTTTATTATCAAAACTCGGTGACACACCACATCTGAGTATGTATAGATCTGGGTACCATAATTGGAATGGTCATTCTTTAGTCTTACCGAGTAATTTGAAGCCCACCACGCGGGCATAGCATACCTGAGGCTGGCCACAGTGATGGCTTTGGTGATCTTATGCATTGCCCTTTTTCTAGCAGACCATTGCTCCTGTTTTATTATTTAAGTGTCATCTGGTAATAACTTTGCAATTGTCAATTTTGTCCTCGGTGATAATAGTGAACCAGGAAGCTAAAGATGACATAATTAAGAATGAGAACCGGAGTGAACTGAGCATATTGCTTGCATTTAAAAGCAAAGACTTAAAGCCTGCATATCATCTGCTTAATTATGTGTGATCCATCTGCACAAAACCAGTTGTAAGTAAAGCAGTTGTAAGTTGCAGGGCCGTCTTAACACCATTTCAGGCCCTGTGCAAATCCACATGCTGAGGCCCCCAGCTGTCTGCCAAAAATTTAAAAATAATGATCAAATATGGTAAAACAATTTCATGGTGAAAAATTTGATCAATATAATATTTGATTCTTTCAACATGCACTTCATAACAAACCGAATGCTTAAACATCAGAATAAAACTGCTAGCATGGGCATCCACACATATTGTTAAAAAGGGGCATTTTCAGATCCCCTCTGGAAAATTGAAAACTCTGCCTTTTGTTTTTATCAAATTTTTCTCATCAAATCACTAACAATGTACACTATGAAATTGAGAAGGTTGACTTGTTAAAAGTTGAAAGCATGTGTGAAACACCTTTCCTCCCAGCGTAGATTTATGCCATTACTATGGCCGTTCAGAAGCGCTCAAGCAAGATTAATAAGTTATAACATTAGACGAGTTATTTGTTCACTTGGGTTTCGCATCCGTTTTCTCACATATCAATATAACAAATCTGGGCGCATATTCATGGCCTGTTCCTGAACAAACGTTTTCAATGACTCCAAAAGATTCAGTTCTATAAGAGTTGGCCTATTAGTTAGTATACCTACATCTTTTGACTGTGGAACCTTACATGCTTTGTTCACTCTTTCAAGAATGTATAGTTCTTACAATAATAATTGTCGGAGATATTGATTACTGGTCCTTGTGCGCATTGATAACTTACACTTTATTATATTATTTTTCCAAATTTGGGGGCCCCTGGCGGCTGCCCACTCTGCCCTAGTAAGTTGTAATATTAAGTTGTAGATAACTGTAAAAGATACAGGTATATTGTATTAATAAAATTGTAAAAGTTTGAGCAAAGGTAACGTTTAATGGTCGTATTTGGATGATTTAATAAAAGTTATGATGCTATATGTACACGTTAAGCCAACTTTATTTGCATATTTGTCAAATAATAGTATACATGTGTGCTAGTAGTTTTTATCCATAAATTCAGTTATCCTTAAGATAGTATTATAATTTTGGTGCCCTGTTACAAAGCTGTTTTTCTGTTTAAAAATGATGTTTTAAACTCCAAAAGTAAAAATGTGACTTACACTTCCAATATGTGACCCAGTTGATGTGGGATGCTGGGGCTGATTGTTTGAGCTCTCATTCCATAATATGCAGAGCACAGGTTGACCTCCACCAAAATGGTTACAGAATAAAGATCTTGAGCAAGTTACCATTGTTCTGTTAAAGAGAGATGTGTCTATGTCAGCTCTAGTTCCGAATATACGAATATTGATCAAGTCATGTAGCTTGCTCGAGCACACGTTAAAGTGTTTCCAGTATGCGAAAGTTGCTCTATTATATTATTGGATATCTGGCATGCCTTGGGTTAATGACTGGCAGCACACCCATGTTGATTCTCAACCTTTGGTTTGCCTCCCCACCCCCAGGTTTTTTGCCATTTCTTAAAATCTCATACGGAATAAAATTGTACGTTTTAGTTAGCTGTAGGGGGTCCATTTCTGCATATTTTTATGTATGAACCATGATGGTTCCTCACACCATTCAAAAGTTACCAGTGAGAAAATCAACACGATTTCAAAGACATCTATTAGCTTCAATTTATCCACCTACGTTTGTCAGCTCTATTATATCTATAATTCTATTTTAAATGGAATCAAACTAGTCCATTCCTTACAGAACAGTATAATAATTGGTTTGCATACCGGTATGTTTAACCAGACATGTATGTCATGATAGACTGGTCAGGAGGAAATCTGTTTCAATGCCGCTGCTGGTAGCGGAGTGTGCCATCTGCGCACAAGCTGGGTATGGGTAGACCTTCATGGATAGCAGAAGCAGACTTTGGATTAGTTTATATTAACACAAAATAGTTGTTATTACGTCATAAATATTCTTGGATACATAAATTAGTTTGCAAATAAACGTTGTCCTACATTGGCTAAAATTTAGAGAGAGAAAATATTTAAAAAATATTATTTGAGTTGCCTCCAAAACGGTGACTCGGTCGGGTTACCGGAAGCACAACATTATTTTTTTGGACCTTATCCAACACATACAATTCATACATGTTGTGTGAAATCTATGGGTATGTATTGGGTACCCATATTCAAAACTATAACTTTGAGGTGCATTCATATATTTTAAAGCTAAATACATTATTTTGTTCCGAAATGGATGCTGAATCAAATGCTATGTATCGCAAGATATAATATCTGCAACCAAATACGAAATCCTTGTTGTGGTTTCCAGAAGTGCTGGATAACCAGTAACCACCCTCTCTCTTTGATAGTCAATGTTGCAAAAATGCTTGGTAGCCTGAGGGTTAATTTGAAAGAGAGAAACAGAGGAATTTTAGAGTAATTTTTGTCCATTTATACATTTTCTTCATTTCAATTGCTGCATGGCAATGTCACAAAACTATTAATGCGCTGATTTATGACAAAACTTCTTCTGTTTGGTTATAATTTTGTTCACACAATTTCAGTGGTGGTCTGTGACTTTAGATGAAAAATTTATACGTGGTTCTTAAGTCTCAAAAGGTTGAAAACTGCTGAGTTAGACATTTTATTGACTGCTTTAGGGCACTTTGCCAATATCTTAGGCTATTAAAATTACCTGGGAGTTGTCTGAACAACTTACACTGTGTGAAAGTTACAGATTTACTAGATCCATGGACACAAAGCTAGGCATGGCTATATCTTTACCCTAGGGTATCTTTATCTGTATGTCCTTCTTTGCAATATACAACAGAAGGCATAGTTATTCTACAAGTAATATGTAGTAAATATTAATAGTCAAAACATTTTCAAGTGTCATATACGATAAGAGTTTCAAAACACGGCATGCTTAGTGGCAAACCTTTAGATAGGGTAATTGTAGTGTTTAATTATGTAATAATTTAAGAACACAAGCATAATAACAGACTTTTGTTAACACTGCTTAAATGAAATCAGCTTGGTTTGAAGTCAATTAGTGTCATTTGTTTGTGCAGTCAATTAGTGTCATTTGTTTGCAGATGGAGCTTTTGACCGTGCATTGCTGGAATTGGACAATGACCTGTCAACGATTTTGGTAAGTTTAGAAGAAATTTATGAGATAGTACAAGGACATTAAATATTGACTCACATAATAGCACTGTCTAACTAACTGATTTAAGGCATTGCTGCAAACAGTCGTTTATGTGTAGTGTAACATATGTGATGTGACACGTGAAAAAAGACCACATAGCAGGAATGGAGTTATGTATACTCCATGATCAGCATAAAATTCTACAAATAATGATATAAACTGGTACCAGATTAGAGTATAATTGACTTTTTTGTAGGATTTAGAACGCAATTAGCTCAAAACGTGTTTTTCGGTAAAAATGATTTAAAGTTAGATGCCCGATATCGCTAACGCTTGACTTTAATTCGTAAACATAGAAAACAACACGCAGCATAGACTGGTAAAACATTTTATTTACTATTATAAAAATGAAATGGTTGTGTTTCAAACCTGTTTTAAATTTATTTTTATTGTCATAATACCCAGAGAATGGAGTTGCCCCATGTCGATAGATTTCACCTGTAATAGTTTTAAAATGCGAAATAAAATATTTTAATGTTAGATTTTGACGCAGACATTATTTCATATAATAAATTGGAATTCCAGTGAAAACCCGATTTTGATATCTTGATGGTCCATGTTCTAAGGCCTACATCTCGGTACATAAATCCTGCATTGTGGACCCATTTCACGTGTCGCATCACATATACTTTATGATAATACAAATTTGATATTTAGAAATATAATATAAGAGAAAATTAAAAAAACACATTGATTAGTTTCCAAACTACATACTAACTCACCTGAGGATACAAAATTGGCAACAGGAGTGCAAAAGATGAAACCAGTAGCACTGGCCTAAAAGAAAATCAAACACATGGATCATTTCTTATTCTTTATACTGTACTTATTTCTTACCTCTCTATAATTACACAGCATCAGTGCTAACAAATTTTGCACTTGGGCTTTGCTCAACAGTTTCACCCTACTTTCAAGGAAGATGGGTGAAACTGCAACAGTTTAAGTAAGAGGCCAGCATGCAGTCAATAGACCATCAGTACAATTAACTAGAGTCAGATGTTAACTTATGTAATCAACATCATTCTCAATGCTCGGTACAACAAGGTAAGGGCTGATTATCCAAGTTAATGTGGCAGCCTGGCAGTAGAACAACTTTGCTGCTGATCTTCAAAATGGAATTTAAGATTAATAATTGAGGTCTTATTACCAGGACAAGACCAAGAGGAAGGATACAGATAGCAGAGAATGGCGAAAGGTAGTGCTGGAGTGGATGATGATAAATGTACACCAAATGATCACAGAGAAGACGAAACTAGGGAAGCGTGGTGAAATTGGACATTCGAACGTGCCTAAAAGTCGGTGAACTGGAAGAAGAATTTGAAGAACTGTTTAGTGTTCATTGTCAAAAGTTTTAGCTACATCGGTAAGCGTGCTGGCCGTGGCAGTCTGTTGTTACAGACACCGCGGTTCAAGCCCTGGTGCTGGCGGACATTCAGAGATTTAGATATCTCAGGCTAGCAGGAATGGGACGAAGGGGCGCAGTGGATATTCGGTGCCTGTGACCTAAGAGTTGCAGGTTCAAATCCCACTTGAGACGCTAAGTAGCGACCTTGGACAAGTCGCTTACCCATTATTGTCTGTGAGGAAGGCAACGGGAAACCACCTCACTCGTCTCATTCCCCAGTTGGCGCAAGCCATAGAACCTGCCTCCGGGCAGAGAACTCATCATCATCATCATGGGAAATTTAAAATACACTAGTTGCACCAGTTACACTAAGTTAGACATGACTAAGTTTGCATAACTGATCGATTTGTAAGTTGAACTTTGCTTACTATGGATTATTTTTGCCTCTAACATCTTGTGTTAGGTCACTTATGACTGTGTTACTAGTATGTAGTGTAATATTATGTACGGTGTAGACTAAAATGCAATCAGCATTTGGTCGAATAAAGTATCTAAATCAATTCATTCTCCAGGTTCGCGTTTCACAATTGGACTCTTGATTGACTACGACGCTTCGATCACGATAATTTATTTTTTTTCAAATCTACATTTTAAGCCGGCAATTTGTTCAGAACTTTAAAAAGCCCGTACATTTTTACGGGTTACAGCTAGTATAAGCTTACAGGCCTAATATACTTATACCTTGAGATGTCGCGGTGTGAGACAGGACGGCGACAGTGATCCCTTGAAGGCGTCTGGACGTCGGTCGAAAAACTCCTTCAGCCAGACGGCGCCACACGAACAGTCCAGCGGATTCGTTCCGAGTCGGAGGTGGAGGAGCCGGGAGAAGACGGACCGGAAGTTCCCGTCGACGCGCTCCAGGTCATTTCCGTTCAGCCACAGATAGCGCATCGTCGCGTTGAGGGGTTCGAGAACCTCTGAGCGGATTCGCGACAGCGAACAGTCGTGCAGGTAGAGTCCGGTGGTGGCAAGACCAGCAAAGGATCCGGAACGAAGGACGATGTTCCGGTTTCCGTTGAGGAAGAGGTGCTGGAGGCTGAGACCGCGGAAGGTCCACTCCTCGATGACCCTCAGTCGGTTGTTGCTGATGTCCAACCAGCGAAGGTTTTCGAGGTCCGCGAACGCACCAACCTCGATCGTTTCCACGGCGCACTCGCTCAGGTAGAGATGTTCGAGGGCGGCGTACCGGGAGAAGTTGACGCGACGCAGGACCCCGTTTTCGAACTGGTTCCCGTTCAGATTCAGCTGGACCGTGTCGTCTGGAACGGCGCTCGGAATGGAAGCCAGTCCCCGGCGCGAACAGTAGACGATCCGGCTGACGGTGTTGCAGAAGCAGACGTCGGGACAGACTTCCGGTGTCGAGTCCGAATCCGGGAAGACGGTGTGGGATGTGGCGGCCGAGATCCAGACGAGAAGGAGACCGACTGTAACCACCATCGTGTCCCGATCCGAGTCTCAGCTAGAACTTCCGGTGATCCGGGATCCTACGTTGTCTCAATACTGGATTTCTTCGTAGATCCGATTTGTTTTAGGAGATGGTTGAATTGTTGTTGGTTGTTTAATGGACTGATCTGGATGGATAGGAACAAGATGTTTTACCCAGACCCAATGTTTTAGTTGTTGGTGTGGGTTGAGGGGTTGGACCCCAATTACTTGTATGACCCTCTCAGTTAAGCAGTAGAAAATAGTTTGGGATCCCGGTTGGCTTCTGACGCCCCAGTTCTATTGGAGCTCGAAAAAGGGAAGAGAGGGGATAAAAAGGAGAAAACGGTGATAAAGCAAGACTTTTTCTTGAGAAATACGAGTAAATGACTAATAAAGGTCATCAGTTTTGTGGTTTGGAAAAAGAAAAATTTAGGATTTTTTACTGAGAAGTACGAGTAGGCCCTAATAACTAAAACAAGTCGTAAGTTTCTTTGGGTTCAAATATGCCTCAGAGGGTCTAGTTCTTGACCGCTCAGTTCATTTTGAGCAACTACGTAATCGTAATCGTAATCTCGAAACTTCTAGAGCGCTCAGGGAGGCCAAGCGCAAAGCACTAGATAATTCTCGAGCGCTGCGTCAAATCATAAGGGTTGTCCTGAGGCAAGTTCGTGGTGGTCAGAGGTCGGATTTCCAGGAGGCCAGGGCCTATACGTCGTTTAGGGGATGGATGCCGACTACATTCAATTTAAACTGGGAGGATGCTTATCCTCCTATTGAACGAGACTAGAGGGGACAAAAATTAAAAACTGGGGGAAGGCGCTACTGACAATTGACGTCAGTTTATGCCTGATAATTTGAAGCAATGACTAACAGGGTCATTAGTTTGTTGGGGTCAGTTAGATGGCAGAGAGATTTGTTTCCAAGTAGCCGGGGCCTCGTACGTCTTGTGTTCAACAGTGTAGTATACTGATTAATTATGAGTATAATTACTTACAACTATAAATAGCTTCGGTATCCAATGACGAAATGGTCAATCGATGGCGCTCCAAGATCAAGTCTTTTTCAGGTCGATATCCAGAATAATCCAAACGATAAATCCCATACTGTTCTATTAAAAGAACAGACTTGGAATTCAATAACTTTCGTTGTCGACTAAATTGGTTCAACGTCACATTTCGAGAGCATCTGTAATGGATTTGAGGATTTCTAAGTTTAAGTTTTAATTATTTTATTTATTTGTTTACTATTTATTTATTTATTTACTACATATTTATTTATTACATTAGCATAATAATAGTAATAATAATTATATAAAACTGGCTATATCCCATAAAAAGTGATGTGGTTTCTAAGCTCTGCACAAGATGCAACTTATAATGTAAATTTGCAAAAAAATCACATTTCGTGACCATTCATTTCACTAATGTTAATTTCAGAAGCTCCCTTAGTGGATGTAAAGCACCCTTTTAACCCTTTACTATTTATTTATTTACGCCTTTCTACAGCCCGAAGGCGTGTCAGAGTTTTCACGCCGAAACGTTCCAGCGTTACTGATTCCAGCCTCCAATGTCTCGCTGATCTCCTTGCAGTCTCACTGATATCAACCAACCTCCACTATCACTGAATCGCAGCCGTAAAATAACATTGCCAGGCAACGTTCGCAGTCACGAGCTTATCCAACAACCGCTGTGAGTCGTATATAAGCTAACGATACTAACTTCGAGTATAAATATCCGGCGACAGAGTCTCGCACACGCGGAAGAATAGCTGGGAGACTGAAACGTCCCGTAAAATCACCGGGCAACGGAATTCGATTCGATATATCCAGTGGTTTCGTTCGCATGCGCCGTTATTTACACTTTCGATGGCTGTGGGAAACAGCCAGAGAGAGAGGGGGGAGCAGGGGGCGTGTCCAATTCCGATATGATCACGTGATCCCATCGCCCGTTCCTCAAATCGACACGACAATTCGCCAAATGTACATCAGCTATTTCACTCCCTCATCCCTGTAATTCGTTGACGGATGACGACCGAATGTTGGGGGGCCCAGATCGACGCACTGACTATTGGCCCCGACGCGGGCGAATGTGACGCCGTGTCCGCGTGTATGCCCCGTGGGGCTACGCTGTTCCCTCCTTCCCATTACCGACTGCTGCCCTCTCGCGCCCTTCATCTAATGGGTCGGACCGACACGGGTTTTCCTGTCCACCCCCTCCATTCCTACGTCCTTCCACTCGTTCGGCGCATGTAGTGAAAAGGACTTTGTCGGCCAATATCAGCCTCACAGTTGCAGCTTAGTCTAGCTGTACACGTCTGCTTGTGTGAGCCAGTTAGCTACATTGGGAGCGCGTCGGGCTTCGTGTTTGCAAGGTACCGAGTACGATCCCGATGTCTGCCGACACTCTGAGATTTAACATCTCGGG
>JAQFXW010002003.1:0-13776 GCA_034693945.1 Dendrobaena attemsi
GCCGTATTTCGTATAACTCGTACTTGTAAACCAGAACGCGATTAGCGATTGGTAATTAAAGAATAATATTTTTTTTTGTTTAAAAAGGCTGCATTTAGTTTTTTTGTGCATATTTACAGTTTGCTTTAGTGGATAAGTGAAATTTTCCTTCAATAGCAGGCTTTGATGATCTTGTGGCAGTGATGTAGTACTCGAATCCAGCCAATGGCTCGAGATTGGTTTGTTGGCAGACTCGGACGGTCAGGGCTTTTTGTTTCAAAGTGCTTGTAGCATGCTGTTTGAAAGTTGCTAGTATTATTTTGCTAAATTCTGGTGATTAAAATTATGACTGTGGTGTCATATTGACAATTTTTCAGATTACCTGAAGTACGACATAACAGTTGAGCTGTTTTGCAACGACTACATACAGTGGCATGTAACAGTTTAAGCGGCTCCTGCCACAAGTACACCAGTTGAACGTTTATTTTGTAGTGGGTGAATTATTTATGCGTCCTCATCATGCCAGACATTCAAATTAAACTTCATCGAATTTCATGTTTTTAAATGTAATTTGAACAGTTTGCATTAATCAATTCTGCATAGATTGTGCTATTTTATATTTCTATGCCATTTAATCGCAGGTTTCAGTGTATTATGATGTTTACGGGCTCGATGTTTTTGTGACTTGAACTGAGACTTGAGCAACTGTGGACTCAAACTCGAGTTCAGTGAACTTACACTCGTCTTGGGTGGACTTGGACTCGGCTGAGGTGGACTTGACTAAGTACTGCCTTGTAGAGATTTTATATAAAATGATGGAATGTTAACCTTGTTAGTCGGATTTATCGCTAAATTTAGCCATGGTTGTTAACAGTGTTATTTTTGTGAACGAGAACGAATATGATTAGGTTATCGTTCACGAGAACTAGAACGAGAACGAAAAAGAAATTGCGAAGAGAAACTGAATAATAACGAAAAAGATTTGATTCAGAACAAATAAAAATGAGAACGAAATTTAAATCTTGAATGAAAATAGTTGAAAATGCAAGTCCGTTTTTCTAGAATAATCTTACTTTTTTGGGCGATGAGTCAGTTAAACGGCGCACATGACTGTCATAGTAACCCTAACCCACTCACTTCGTACAACTATTCGGTGGCTCTTTTTCTTTGCGTTGTTATCTATTAATTCGTACGCCTGCATAATATTTTAAAATTGGGCCGAATCAAAAATAATTTTGATATCGAGGCATCTGAAGGATCTCACACTGAGGGTCAAGGCCATATACAGTTGCTATATAAATATCAATTTGCCTTTATCTTCACCTGTATATGATCTAGACTATCCGTTTGTCAGGACCTTACGACAGGTCTTTTCGGGTCTACGTCGAAGTGGGAAAGGACGCAGACTGCGTCCAATTTGGGACAGAGGGAAAATTCCCCCTAATTAAGTTCTTATTGTTGCCATAGTCCTATAGCTGCCTAGGCTGGGTTATACAAATTTATAGACCTTACCAGAGTTCACGCAGTCCATCAATTCATGTCTTCATCGTGCAAGGTTACAACTAAAAATAAACTCAGAATTTCTAAAGTGCTACCTGAAGGCCAGCGCAGAGCACCAGCCAATTCCGAATTTGAAATATTTTTATATAATTTAGTCGTTAGATGTAAATATGAATTATCTTTAAGCCTGTAAAACTTCCTTAAAAGAGTTTTATTTTTGTCGAAAATATTAGCAAAAAACTGTTAAATGTTTCTAAACCTTCAAAAACAGTGGGTGACGTCGCTAATAGTTGAATAACTTTTGCTCTGTCTGAAATATATTGGTGAAATTTGGCAGTTATATGTAAATATGAATTGCCTTTCAGTCTGTAAAATTTTATTGAAGAATTCCCACTTTTAACGAAAATATTGGCAAAAAATGTAGGGGGATCATTTTTTTAATAAACACCCTGTACATTACTAAAAATTAGAAATAATATAATTTGATGAATAAGAACTAAACTAGAACTAAAATGATTTTTACTGAACTGAATAATAACTGAACTAGAACTAAAATGATTTGTACTGAACTGAATAAGAACTAGAACTGAAATGATTTGAAGAATAAGAATTGAACTAGAACTAAAATGATTTTTACTGAACTGAATAAGAACTAGAACTAAAATGATTTTCCGAACTGAAATAGCACTGGACTTGTTGAGTCTTAAGATCATCTTTTATTAGCAGATGTAATTCCCTCTTGTAGGTTTTCCATCAATTTATATCACGTTTAAAATTCATCATGTAACTAATCTGCATATTGAGCAAGCTTCATTTGCTCCTGTTCATACTTGTATTTACTAGATTCTACATTTTTGTGCATTTGAGTTTAGTCTTGTGGCTGATTTGATATTACATATATAAGGATGAAAGTCTGGATTGATGAGTTCACTAACATAAAGATATTTGGTGATTATTGGTAATCTGTAGTGCAATATGGTTGGTATCTTTACGTTGATATATTTTTATTTGAAGTTTTATACAATCTGAAAAGCCAGGTCTAAGTGAGACAATTCACACATTTTGTAAATGCCAACAGAACTCGTTTTCTGATGCTTTTGGACTGTTTTTCTGTCACTGGTTAAGAGGAGGATTAGGGCTAAGATGATGAGAAAGTTTGCTGTATTTTGTAAGATGTAAGATTGAATTACTACCTTTCAACCAGAGAGAAAGCAACCTACTAGGAAATAACAGAAAGCGATTGGCCGATTTAGTATGTTTATATTGAAGATATCTACAACAAGTGATTAAGTTGGAGGGATCAGTGTATATCACTAAATTCTCTTTGACTACATAATGGAGAAAATGAGACATCAGAAATGTGTTTCACATGAAACTCTGTGAAGCTGCAATCTTGTTAGACACATTATAATAAAGCATGAGGACTTCAAATTTAATTTTTAAGTCAATTAGTTGAATGAGATTTTGATAGCATTGCATTTTATAAAGGTTTGCAAGAAGCTGGAGTGAAAGCTAAACTAGTTACAGAAAGAGGCGTGTCTGTAGGTGATCAAGTCTGGAAGTTTTTCATCCATCCTCAACTGATTCATTTCAGAGCTTAAATGTAACGCTTCCTTTTGCAAATTTCAACTGCATGAAGTTGCTGATATTAAACATCAGTTACGTGACAAACCTCCGTTGATGGCTTTGCAGCATCAGACATATCTGCTTAGTATGGTAATTGTCTTTTGAAGCTTTGTTGACTGATACAAGAACAGTGTAACGGCTCTTGTTCTTACAATCAGTAATTTCTTTTCGTTCGAGTTTTGAAGTTTGCATGAAAATATCGAATGAACCACGTTAAGATATTTTATTCGTCTCATTTATTGTTCTATTTGGCCTTGTATTCGTTGATGTAATTAATGTTGAGGTTTGACATGGGTCTGTTTGACGGTCACATAAACCAGTTGATGTTGTGCACAGACTTCTTATAACTTTGCTGTTCTCTAATTGTGTATTAGACTTTAAGGTTTTGCAAAATAAACAAAATACTGCATTGTTTAGCAGTCGTAAGCGACCTCCTACTAGTACTGGCATATATATAGTTTGTCATTGATGCAATTTCAGCTGAGCTGTAATTTGTAAGCATCGAACCGCATCGAACCCTGCTAAAACGCCACTCCATTGTGCTGACATTTTTATCATGGGTTTTATTGTAAATTTTTACATATAATTTTAGATGGATGTGAATTTGGTTTGTGCTTAGTCTATGCAAAACCAGCTTCCCTTGTCCTGGCTTGGAACAGGTGCACTGATGCAATAGGGTATGTCGTAGAATAGATGGATATGTTGGAGATTCAAGGCAGAGTTAATACATTGGTATTATTTCTGCTACTACTATTGCTAACATATGGATTTATCTCTAACAAATGTTGCATTGCTGCAGTTGGTTCGTACTAATCTCGTGTTTAGAGAGAGGTCTCAACACATAAAGCCATTCAGTCTGTATTTTCATCGTCATCTTCTACTACTTCTGTGGTGTATGTGTGACACTTTGCGTGTGCATGCCTGTATAATAGTAATTGTTGCTGTGGATTAAGCTTACGTTAGAGATCAGGTTCTGCATATTATGTGTATTGTACATGTTTTCCTAGAAATGCTTGTATTAACAATGGAAAACGGATAATGTTAAACTTCTGTATTGGCATACTGTAATTAGTAATGTCTTTGCTTATAACTTGACTTTCTTTTAATTTTAATATAACCTAGCTGTGAATAATGAATCAGCAGAAACAATGCACAGAACATCATTGCAAGGATCCACAATGATAGCTATATAGTTGCATTTGTTTGCCCAGGCCTATGTTTATCAGTTGTTCTAATAAACAGTCTTAGACTTGCTCTAACATATTATACAAAGCAAGTGTGTGTAATAAGTCCTGCAGTGCCATAGTCTATTGTTGATAGTGTTCTCTTGCACCTTCATTTATTAATTTTGATCACTGAAATGTAATGGAATCTGAAATCTTCTGTAGAACCATTTATCATGCTCTTGAAGTGTCAACGAAAGGTCGTTTCTTTCAAAATTTTGACTGTAGGTGCATTTATGAACTCATGCATTAGATGTTTTAGAAACCAATGTTTTCTGTGTTTGTCTATTTGATATTAAATGCATTTACACAAACAGCTTGGTAAGACTCTGTGTGAGAATACACATGACAAAGGCTCAAAAGCATTGCAGCTGCTAGCAGCGGTGCCTTGTCAATTTCGTTTTCTTTTGTTTTTACTTTTTACGAAAAACTTATGGCAGTAGTGAAGCTGTTTCTTCTAAAAGAGCATAACACTAGTAGATGAGTATTTATATGTAAACGATAATAAATACAGATAGACTGTTTATTTGAAATAGTGTAGGTTGTTAAAGTGGCAAAACCAAATAACACAACTGTTAATGGTCTAATTAATCATTCATACGAAGAAATTTTATGTTTATCCATTCTCTCTGCATTAGGTTAATAAACTGATGCCTACGTGTGGCTGTTACTATTATTTGTGCACTAGGTATATATATATATATTTACCATATATATAACAATAACAATGCCTCTGGAACAAGAAAGTAGTACTAGGGAAAATGTGTTTGAGACTATCAGTCCTTTTCCCAAATAAGGTGTGAAAATGTTCACTGAATGCACTGGCATTTAATATGTGCAAATTGAAGGGTACTGAACTTCCACAAAAATGCACAGCAGTGGAAATCTTGGGTGTGCCATTGGCTTTATCACTTTAACTATGTAAGTGTACTAAAGCAACAGGGAAATTAATGCATCTCATTGTTACATTAAACTGTTGACCGTTAAGCTTATGAAGGTCTTCCCAACAGTGTTTGGTAAAACAACGATGAGTAGAGCAAGCCACTTGGACAGCCCTCTTAAGTGTAGAATTACCAAGTGCCTTTCACACCTTAATTTCGTTGTATTGTAAAGGCCAATAATGTTAATTGTCAGCATTCAGTTATTGCATGTGCAGTTGTGGTGAAATTTGTAATTCTAACAGACAGCTGTAATTATCTTTACTTGCTTACTGTAACAGTTTTTACTGGTACTGTTGCGATCAGTTTGGTGACATGACAACCCAAGGCTAGGGCAGAACTCGGGCTATAGTCCCCATATGAGTTAGATGTTTGCAAGAAAGTAGAGTAGGCATATAAGGGCAAATCCAAGGACTTTTCCTACTATAAACTCAGGAAACACATCCCATTGATCTGCCCTTGAAGCCAGCTTTACAACATAAGACAATTAACTGAAACTATCGTTGAAATCTTTAAATTTTGTTATTTCTGTCTACCCCTCGGTTTACCATCTTTAACCCAGGGTTCATAATGACCTAAGAAATGCAACAGGCCAGACTGTAAAGTGTTTTTGTTGAACATGCAACAGTAGGCATTAAATGAAAATAATTATGAGATGTTTTCGTTAATTATCTGTGTATACTTTATAGCATCTGTCCTATCATTTCAGCGATGTTAACTGTTTGAAGCTAAATAGTTTCTGATGGTAAGTTTGCTGTAATGTTGTGCTAATCAAGTCCTAGAGATCAGAAGCGTTGAATTGCTGTATATCCAATAATTCTCCAGTCACAACATGAAAGGAAACCTGTTGCAAAGATACTGTCAGCATTCAGTTGCAAAGGATGAGGTTGCAAAGAATGAGGTTGCTACTGATAAACAGCATGGACACAGAATAGCCAGTCAGATCAACAGTCAAAGAAGGTTATTATACTGATTCAAAATCTTTAAATATTCAGTACCACAAAACGGCTGCACGAGGGTACCCGGTAATATACAAGTGCATTATCAGATTAGGACCTCATGAGCTAGGTTGTTAAGGTCAGTCAGTCGGAGTGCCAAGTGAGGGTCTGGGTGGAGTTGCCGTTTCAAGTGAGATAATACATAGCTAAGATGATTTCAGCAAATGCCAAGTGGTTGCAATGAATGTGATGCTGTTTCATGCTTTTACTACATCAGATTCTCATTATAACAGATTTTTGAGCCATTTCAAGAATTGCTTTTGACAAGACCATCGAAATTTGAACCAATTTCCTAGTGGATTTCAATTTGAATATCTAGCCTACATTAGGTCAGAATTCATGTACCTAAAGTTCACTAGAACTGTTTTCTTGTACATTCAGAATTTGTTCTGAACTGAATTGATAGTATGTGTTGTGCTAAGGCAGATTAGTAGGTTTTCTTGTGTTTCAGGTATTGGCTCTGAGCCAAATGTTAACGTTGTCACTCTATGTTAATCGTCGACATCAGCAGTTTGCATGACCAAGCCATTGTATTTGTGCATCAAATGCCTTCAATGTTGAACATGCCTTTTGGTTTTACCAAGAGCCTGGCAGAATTCTGTGACAAGTTTTATGTGTTTTGAACAGTTCTGCTTGATGCTGTAAAACCTTGGTTGAGCATAATAAATATTATGTACACAACTGTCTTCGTAGTTATGTGTCAATAAGACTTAATGTTATGTTGCTCTTTAGTGACTGCAAGGAACTGGTGATGTTGTAAGATAAATACTGCCACGCCAGTGCACTTTTACTGCATTTTGTGATCCCTCCCTCCTGTCTGCAGAGGGTATGACCCATATCATGCTTTAATGCCATGTTTTAAGGTTATACAACCAGATGATTATAACGTTCCAACCTCCACTTATCCAGTGTTAAATATTGCAAAGCTGAGTGCAAGTTGTTGGGCTCGGATCTTGGCACTCAAAAAAACTTTCAAATATAGTGACACAATAACAGGTATTAAAATATTTATTATGCTGCAGTGTATTTAAAAAATGCAAATTCATACTGAAATAAACAACTACTTTATAAATTACTAATTATGAGCAATATTTCTAGGTGACAATGACAACACAAAGCAGAATGCTCCACTTTCCTAACTCAACTCAAACACAAAAACAGATTAACTCTTACAAGAAATGTTGACTCCACAGAGATTGGATAACTAATAAACTGGACCCTAAATCACGGTATCACTATACAGCATTGGTTGTTCACCACGACCTCTGATTAATAATCAATGCTGCAGATGATCTTGTTGCATCATCTTACTTTTTCAGCCTCTAGTACAGATACTCATCCTAGAGAGTGACCATCGATTAGATTCATGCATACTGCATAATTACCAATGCTGCAGATTATCTTAATCTTAATTGTGTTCATAATTACTGTTAACAACCTGTCCAACAGGGTTGCACTATTTCATTGGTACAGTGCAACATCTAACATGACTGAAATGTAAACCTGAACATGTCAGAGGCCAGGTCTTTTAGGCTTTCAGCTTTTTCTGGCTTCCTCTTGCTAGGCAACTATACAACATGAATGATGCTGTCCATGAAATGTGATTTGCTTTGCACTAAATAAACGAATAATACAATGGCAAGACAAGTAATACGTTCAGTAAACATTCTGTACATTTATCATGAACAAATACAGCACACTTCCACTTCCTCCTTCCGTAAGATGCAGTATTTTATTTGTCACCAATTTTGCTTATTTATTATCTATGGAGTTTTTATTATTACAATGTCAGAAAATCTTATTCTAATGTTCGAAGCAATTGTCAGTAAAGGATTTGTTTAAATTAGCTAATACAGACACTATCTTGGGGAGGCTCAAACTATGCTCCTTACAGTGTTCCAAGTCATATGTAGTGTTTTTTTTATCTTTAGTGGGCTCAACAAGAAAAGTTACAAAGTCTAAAATTAATTAAAAAGCTAAGCTTCATACTTAATTCGACTCTAAACATGCTCTTTGACGGCAAGTGAGAAAAGAAAGCATTTGTCCCGAACACATCTGATCAATCAATGGCCGCCTGTTTTAGCTTGGCTGGCCATTCTTAGTAGTGCCCATACAGACTTCAATCATAATTATACCAACTTTAACCCATTAACTATTGCTTTCTCATGTAAACAATTTCTAATCTTAATTACAATGCAACAACACTTTCTAATGTGGAAACTGAAGACAGGTTCCACAAATACGAGCTTTGTACCCTCTGACTTTGTCTCCTCAGCCAAAGAGCAAAGAGTAGGCTTAATTTCTACATCGTTTGCACTGTTAGAGTACTCTTTCCTTGCTCCCTTTCTTTTTTTAATCACATCGAATCCATCTTATAATAAATTGTTTCGATTGATGGTAAGCAGCAATATATAAAAACTGTTGTAAAATACGAAAATAACAGACAGCTCATGGTAATATTCCTGCCAATTACACGTCATCTTCTGTCTTGCCTTTTGACTGCTTTTTGCGTCTATGGCATTTAGATCGAATATTATAAACACATTCAAATTTTAACCAATCATCAGCTATATTGAACAAAGACATTTCCTTACTACCGGTACTCTTAGCATAATAGTTAATATATCAAATGAATCCATAGAGTTAAAACTGAAGATTTGAGTAAAAATTCTGCAAATTACCATTAATTAGAAAATTTCTTTGACACTTCTACACTGTCATGAATACATCGATACTGTAAAAACTGTGTAGATAGTTATGTGGACTGAGATTTTGCTATAATCATGATTATCTAATCAGAACACCACCAGTCTTCTACTCTACACCTCTATGCATACATCTAAATGTATCCAGTTAAACTGCACTGACTGGATAATGCTGTGGACATGGGACATTCTCTATCAAGGCCATAATGATATCGGATTAGCATGCAAACTGAACTTTGATATCTGAATGCTAAGATTCTGAATTGATTAGTCAGATTAGTCAAAATTTTCACTAATAACATGCAGTTAAATCCATTTACCCGATTAATAAGCTATAATTAAAGCAAAAACAAAAGGCAGATATGAACATTTTTCGGCTTTTAATTGTTAAAAAATCTTACACAAGTTCCAAACATAATAAATCTACCTACTTTGTAACAACAGCTGGTCAAACAGACAGTGTTAATCTTCTCAAGCTATGTAAAGCAACAACCACTCAACTTTAACACTGAATATCAAACAGATAATTAATTAACATAGAAAAAATCAAGTAAAATATTTGAGAGTTTTTGCACACACAGATCCAAATACATTAAAGAATTTTCATACAAATGTTAAATCATACAGTAAGCTTCAACCATAACAACTTATGTTATGTATGTTAAAAGCTCAAATGTCAGTATTAATTGAATCTGATGTAAATATGTAAGAGATTCAGCTGTTAGTAAATTAATTTTCTTCTAACGCAATCAAGTTGTTAGCAAGGTGGCATCGGTAACAATCAGCCTGTATAGAAGAAGGCATATCTCTCTACTCTGTTCACTCTACAGAGTCATATCCTAGCACAAGATTAAGATGTGCATGATATTTACATTCCAAACTACCACTTTAAATCTCTTGGTAAATTCCATTTTGACTGGCAGCACAACTGAAAAAGTGATCCTTTTAAGAATCTAGCAATCATAGCACATTCTAATCTGCTCTAGTTTGGTAATTTACATGGCACCAGCGTCCATTTCAAACAAGGATCTTGCTGAGAAATTTTCAACATTAAAAGGAAACAAACTGAAACAAATGTAGCAAGAGCCCTTGCAGACCCAACTGAATCCAAACTGGACCAATCAGCGGAAAACTCAGAAATAGTCTAAAATTGGCAAGAATTTTAATAACTAGCAAATTTATAAAAGCAATTATTCAAACTAGACGATATCTTTCCCACTAAAAAAATTTATTCCTTCTAAAGTACTACAACAGCAGATATATTATTATCAACTAAAGATATTCAGCTCAATGAAAGCATATATAGAAAAGTACATGTTAATAAATCTTGTATTCTTTGAATTTAGCATTTAATCAAAGTTTGTAATTTGATAGCAAGGCAATCAAATACTAAGCATTGTAGCATGTCCAGTAAATACGATGGAAATACAGTGTGTTTGCACGATTTTCCCAAATGTTGCATTTACAATATCACTATGGTGGCAGTTCCTAGCAAAGCTAAACAATGATGTTAGTAGTTGACAGAGAGACCATCATTAAAATGCCCAGAAATGTAACACCCATTCGGCAATTTTTAGTCTACACAGAGGCATGTAAACATCGGTCATCAACACCAATTTTCTTCTAAATTTCATATTCCAACCCACGCATCAGACTAGAAATCCAATGTACAAAGTGAAAGTGATTTACAGTATCAGTCAATATCCCTTTACAAAGGGAATGCCAGTAAAACAATAATTTCATCTGCAGCAATTTTAGAAGATTGGCCCACGGCAAAAGAAGACAACAAAGGTTGCCCATCTTTGTTTCTGCCTTCTTAGATAATCCTACCAAACAGATCATGATGTAGTAGACATTTATTGTATTATAACTGGTCAAGCTGCATTATGGCCACTGGTTAAGATCACAGCAATAATCTCCTGACCAATTCTTACAAAACAACAGCTAATATAAGAGGAAGAAGATATGCTGATGGCTACAATTACTCCTATTACAACTACTACTACAACTAATAACTGTGATGATATGAGAGAAACAAAGTAGTATTCAAACAAGAAAGATATGTAATCATCATCATCATCAGAAACAACAGAAGCAGATCATGTTTCACGAAAAGTAAAAAATCAGATCCTTGGGACTTATAATACACATTAAATAAAAAGACGTCGACATCAACTTCCTTCATCGTCATGTTCTCCAACCCAGATAATATGCAGGCAATTCATATGGCACTTCAATTCACTTAAAACACATCTAAAATAGTCTCTAACAAATCTTAGCAGCTGCCATTTGTCAAATTTCAAAATTAAATTCTAATGTACATAAAAGACAGATTGCTGTCTTATAAGGCCAATTTTAAGAACTGTAAGACAATGAACCTCTACTACGGATATCTTCAGATAAACTAGTAAATGCAAGAACAAATTGATGCTAACCGCAAACAATGAACGCTTTTCCTGAAAGTGAAAGGAACGAGGAAAGAGTCAAAGGATACGGAGAAACTATTGAAAAGGCCAAAGACAGAATATGGAGAGCCCGGAAGAGTAGGTGCGAAGGGTAGAATGATTCATGAAGACCCTATATTAGATTCTCTCCACATTTCCTTTACCACAGCATAGTTGGCAAATATGTTTCTAAAGGAGTGGCGAATGATATTGCTTCAAGTGGAGCTAAATAAGGCACTTTGTCGATACACAGGGCTATTATTGTTTACCTTCTGAAATCCAAGAAATACCTACTTCAAACCCATGCCTAAAACATCGCTCAAAGTTGTCGAAACATCTTTCCAACACAACACAAATAAAACTCAGTCAGTATATTGCTATATTGCGTAAATCCTTCTAACCCACAAATAACGTTAAGCACCAGAAGTGGGCAACTGAGCAATGATGACGCCGACATCTATTTAAAACAACATTTGCACAAAATGAATATATGACAAGACAAAGCTGTCTAATTTAACATGAATGAATAATGACAAAGATATCAATGCAGTCAGTTGAGCATTCAGCAGTCTTTGTATAAATGTGTTTAAGCAAAACGTTAACACGTATTTCACGTTTTAAACAAAACAGACAAGGCAGTAAAACAAAAAAAATCTCTTCATAGACATGCAGCACAGGACAAAATACATATATGGCAACCAGTCAAAAATTTTGCAAATTTTGATTAATATGAAATAAACGGCCAGAAACAGGAAAACAAATTCCTAACGTTACTGCCACTCTACACAGCAATACAGTTATAGTCCAAGCATCCAACACAGAGCATACAGGTAGGAACAAAGACCAGTAACGAAGCTACCCAAACAAAGAGTAGCATGAAGTGAAAATAATTTAAGTGCAGTACAGTACTTAAGTTTCTTAAAGGGAGACATTGACACTCAGAAATCAGTTTTTATAGCTTTCTTCTACAATATAATTTAAAATGTCTGTCTAATACACGGCTCTGTATTAAATCTTATTTACCACTTAAAACGTATATATCCAGCTCCATTTCTGCACAGCACACAATTCTGATTGGGTAACAGAAAACAACAAAATGCACCACTCGCAGAATTTGTTCACATTCCTCACTTGTTAAATCATTGACATCAGCGATTGCTGTGCGTCCTAAGTCCAACTGACAAATAACAGATCTAAGAAATTATAAATGGCACGAGTACCGGCAAGAGAACCGATGATGTAGAAACTGAGAACGATGGGTCGATTGGATGTGTAGCGTGGCAGTTACGACAACACCAAAAAGAACAGAGACAGCATGACACCAGACTGAGTGAGGTAGCTCTCTTGCAAGTAGACTGGCTCTGCCGAGGCTACTTGGCATCAACATTCAAACGATTGATGGCACAAATTCTCTTCTTACATATACTGGCTAATGCAGCTGTCTGGCTGCTACTCAAATGGTGAACGTCAAGAGTCGGCTGAACTATAAGAATACACAAGGTTACGTTAACAACTTAACAACGTTCAAAAAAAATAAAACAGTGCAAATTTATCTATCAAAATTAATATATTAACAAATTTGGCACCTATTGTTCCAGATTAGGGAAGGAATGGGTGATTTCTGAAGACATTATAAAACAGAAAACAAATGTATATCTCATATATATTCAAAGAATAAGCTGAGAAAGCACTAATGCCTCAAAATGAAGAGGTACCACTGAAAAAATATGTAAAACTCGCTTGCCTTCTAAGGTCAATTTCACAGACCTGTCATGGACAAAAAGCAAGATTGAGCAAGATATCGAGTTTTGGCCTTTTGTGTATCTTAGGCTTTTAAAATAAAATCACAAACTGTGTAAATATTCTACCATTACATTAAAAGGAAGGAAGTCTGACAGAGAGGTAAACTCACACTAAAACTGTGCATGAGTTAGGTTACACAATACTTTAGATTATTTCAGCATCATTCTGTCTTGGTTACAATCTGGTTCACTTGTATTTTCACTTCAAATGCTTTTTTCAAACCAACAACCTCACTTTAATAGATTCATGTGTAGGATGTTTTAACGGTGACCCTATTAATACGTTGTTAGAACAATAATATTATTTGACCAACACATTTTATGAAGGAGCTCATTCAAGTAACATAAAAATGGAAAAGCCCCCAAATACTTCCAATTCTATCTTGAGCTAATGTGGTAACCTAACTGTTTTTACCCATCGATCAACATAATTCGCTTATATGCTAAAGATATGCTAATTGTAACCACTGACGATAACGATCCTGAAGCGAGAAGAAACGTTTCTGGCGTGCGCCGAGATTTATACCGCGCTCGGAACTCGACCGAGCGCATTAAATATTA
>JAQFXW010002004.1:0-13776 GCA_034693945.1 Dendrobaena attemsi
CTGGCATCCGGGTCAAGGCCGTTTGAATTTGATCGCTTCATCATAGATAGGCCATACTCTCTCTAGTCAATACATTGCCTTCGATGGGTGTAACCGAGTAGGTATACCGCGACCACGTAATATAGGCAGAGCCTGTGATCGTGCCGTCGTTCTTACTTTGCGGTGATTTGGTTGGCTAGGGGCAGGACGACAGTCGTCCATTGTCCGAATGGTCCTGGAAAGTAGATGCTACCATCTGTGTATGAGTCGACGCATTGGTTGTCTACGTAGCAGGGTTTCTCGATCAGAGACCACGTTCGACCTGCATCGTGACTGTATTGAAGTAGGACAGGCTGTTGGTAGGAAAAGGACCGACTGCAGCCGACGTTTATCTACGAAAGACCAATTCATGTTGTTTCTCAAACCTGTATGTGCAGAGGCTTCTATAACTATATCAAGAGGGCGCAACTTGTACCCAGTTGAAAACAGAGGAGATCGTTTATTTTAAAATGGTCTACATTTATCCAACGAGAAATTAATTGAAAACACGCGTGGTAATGTAATGTGCAGACTGCAGACTCTGAAATAGGAGGAAATCAGTTCGGAGGGAAAGGAAAGAAAATTTATTGGGGAAAAGTAGAATTTAATCGAAAATACGAGGTAAGGACTAAAGTATCATCAGCTTTTTTGTGAGATTCAGATATGAGAAAAACACGAATGATGACTAAAAGGTCGTCAGTTTTCAAGAAACATACCGATAGAAAATTCTTTTTTTTCAATAACCGAGGATATATTATCTTGGATACTTCAGAGTGTCATGGATGTAAAGTGGCCAGATTGAAATCCATGTTGTCAAGGGTAGAGGAGTTTCATTTTAGTGACATAAGCGTACAGTCTGTTGTACATTAGTTTTTCAAGAATCTTGGAAAAGTAGGGAAGGATAGAAATAGGCCTATAGTTCGGTATATCTGAGTCAGGATTGGTTTAAGCACAGCAACGAGAAATACAGGTAAGAATAAAATTAATCGTTAGTTGCATAAACATGAGCTTGTATGACTGTATGTAATGTGCATGTATGCATGATTTATATATATATGCATTCTTGGTGCTGATTGCGTAGGTATGTGTTTATCTGTGTATGTTCAGTTCAGAGTCGTTCCTTTCAATTGTAGACATCTCCAGCCAAATAGGGGACACAAAGTGTTATGCAGGAGGTATTGAGTGATGAATTGAGTCAGACCTAAAGGGAGTATTAGAAGAAGAATAATGTTACTACTTGCCACTACAGAGCCTTTTTCTAATGAGCTCATTCCTTCTCCCAGTCTTTCCTAATCCATGCAAAATGTACAATAGCTACATTAATACAATATTATACACTGTACTATCATCCGAAACTTGCATGTAGAAACGTACTCGAAACTGTAAGACATCGTTTGGGTTTAGGTCGAGGTCTTTGGTCGTCGCAAACTTATCGTTCGGCTGACCCATAAACATCAGAGTGTTGTCAGTGGAGCCACAGAACGGAGCCAACATGGCGTCGGTCACCGTCAACCACAGACCAAGCGGACCACCCTCTCCCTGCTGTTCATCGTTCAGCTGAAACAGAAACAAAGGGCTAACCATAGCATCGAATCATATCTGGACTGAGTCAGAAAGATTAGAATGACCGCTCAATTATGTCAAACTAATTATTCAAAGAATTTTATGGCCTACTATTCCTCATCAAAATAATCTTAGCCTGCACAACCTCAACTTGCTTTACTAATCTTATGCCAATTTACTTTAATATTATTTGATTACCTTTGTCATAATTTTCCCAAGCATTTTCTTTCCGTCTCCTATATATTTCGGTCTATCTTGTCAAACTTGAAGAGGGGTTAGGATGACGTGTGAAAATCATGAAAAGTTTAATATCCTGGTTTGCTCAATCCCTCCACGTCAGCTCAGCATTCGTTTGCTAGATGTCCTTGTAAAACGCAGAATGGACGCTTGGTGCCTTGCGTGGATGCCAACCAGTTTATTTCGACTACTGTAACTCAACTGTGATCATCCATTTGTACCAAATACTTGTAATCATACAGAAACTGTGATTTTGAATGTCAACAAAAGATGACCTTTTACCCTACATTACCTTATAGTTTGTTTCAAAATTTCTCGTGAAATGACTTTTAAAACGTAGATCTATAGAGACCTGTAGGTTTTTGTGCTGAAAGTCGTCCTCGAGGTGTTTCATGTGCTCGTATTTAGAGATGACGATTTCGTCGATAGCCCACTGATCGAGTTCTGGTCCCGAATGCTGCGGCTGCCACCAGCGAAACCGAGTGCTCAGCGTCCGACCATCCTGTGGAAGGTCTACGTGAACCAGTCTGGACAGAATTAACAAATCCATATTATTATTATTAAGTCAAATGCAAGAATAAACCATGAAAAGCATACGTTTAGTGTGCTTGCACATACGTGAAATAAGAGTAATACGGTAATCTGATGGTGTGAGGTTAGACAAGCAGTGGCGTAGCGAGCCGCATTGCCGTCCGGGGAGAGTCCCGAAATTACCGCCTTTTACACCCAAAATTTTTGACGACCTTTTTGTTTTAGTCATTCGCCTGAAATTCCCTCATTTTCCCTCCCGAAATATCTGACGACCTTTTTTTAGTCATTTGCCTAAAATCCTTCCGTTTCGACCAATCCTCCGTTTTGCCGCCTCTGACGAAATCTGCCGCCATTTCCTTTGCTCCCTGTTTTCAATAAAAAGGTCTGTTTTCACTACTTTTCTGTCTATTCCGCCCAATATTATTAGGTAAGGAAGGTAACAGAAGATAAAGTAAGGTGAATAAGACAGGCACAAAAACGGCAATCGAGGATTAATCTTATTAGTTATTAATCATTTTTTTAAATTAATTAAATTAATCTTGCTTAACATCGAGTTGAATTGCTCGTTATATCGGATCATCGGTTCATCTTTTCTACGTATTATATAGCCGCCGATTCCGTGGCTTGTTCATCATTTCTTAATGATTTGTCAATTTTAAGACGAATAGACAACGTTGTAGATTAATTCTCTATTTATTGTAGCTATAGTATTAGTAGTAGCTACAATTTAATTATCACACAGTTACGTATAGAATAGTTGTTATTAAATCACATTTACAAGCATGTTCATGTATTGTAATGTCAAATAAATAATAATCGAACAGTTGATACAACACTACTAAAGGGTGAAGTAGGTATTGTGCAACTGACCCTGGAGTGGTGTAGTCGGTGCCATGTAGTTCCTTCAAGAGATGCCATGTAATGCCACCATTGACGCTGTACTGAAGCAGGAGGTTCTCCTGTCTGCTGTCAACGCCAAAGCACTGACCACCGCCTTGACCACCCAGCTGGACATAGAACTGGACAAAGTCGGCATCAGAAGTATCCAAGTCTTTCGTCACTCCCCTTCGCACACTGTCCTGGATATAGAGGTCAGGTACTCAGTGTTCAAACACAGTAATAAATAAGCAATTGGGTATCTGACTTATGTGTCATTTATAATTTTATTGGCTCCTTACGAAGAGTAAGTAAAAGAAGTTTAAAACTTTACTCAGCAAATATTCAAATGCAGTTTTGCAAGTGTTTCAGTAACCATCCAATCACTAGAACATTTAAATAGTACTGGCTTATCAGACAACATTACAGTATTTTCATTTACTTGCATCGCCATCTCTGACATACATGTATCTTAACATTATTGACTTGCTTCATACAATTCTTATTGTCAACTTACCTCAAATCAACTTTTTCAGTCAATATTACTGAGATAACATTTCTGACATCATATCTGGGACAGCCTTAAACTCATTGATTTTCTTCAATAAAATCAATTTATACTTGAAACATGTCTACTTATTACTCAATATTACTGAATCACCTCACTCCCTCACTGTTACCTTTGAGAAGTAGAGCGATTCTCCGGATAGAATGGTCCCACATCCCTGATTGGCGCCGACCAATTCTCCGCCGATGACCTCCGACCAATCAACCGGAAGTCTGGACATCATCGAGAAGTCCGTTCGCATTCCCTTCTCCAGTGACGTCGTCGGCAGACAAGTGGAACCGCCGTAATCAGCATCACATCTGACAATAGCAATGACACCCCATATACTCAGGAGTACGAATGACTAATGACAGGTACATTTTCTCACGCCCTCAAAGACCGACCCTCACTTGACTTAACGTGGCGAGGAGTTAAACAGGAAAGTAAGCAACAGCAAGTATTAGTTTCTGCGCAGACTCAATTCCTGCTGCAAACGTAATGGCAGCAACGGTGAGTATAAAAATTTTCGTAAAAGAAGATTGCGGTTAAAATTCATAGCTTACGTAACTAGAAACAGGTTCCCATACTAATATGTGGAACACGCGGGAACCTACGTCTGTTCACACGTCAGTTGGGAAGCCTATCTAATACTATAAAACAGTTAACAAACGGTGGATGTCACACGGATGTTTCTTTGTTCCGTCGATGATGCTACAGATAAGCGAACGCCATACGCTACATAGCGGCAATCAAATGAGCGATGAACCCAAGTAAGAACTGTTGTGAAAGAAGGGGAACCCACAGACACAGTCCGTTGACGCAGAGTCCATGTCCATGACAGAGTTCTGGACACTGCTGACCGACGTAGAGACTGGCCAGCGCCCAGTTGCTCGACGCCGACCATTTCTCCTGCCGCAGTCGGAACCGTGTCGAACTCGACCTGAGACAGAACAATAGAAGTAATATCGTTATTATACTCGTAATGTAAGTGTTATCTGTGCACCTCTTATAATTGGACATGCAGTATAATTATTAATAGAACAATCGATACGTCGATCTAGAAATTGGAATGCGGCCCCAGCAATGCAACAGAAGAGCTCGTAATCGTAATCGTGAACTCAGAATTTCTAAAGCTCTACTTAAAGGCTAAGCGCAAAGCACCAGCCAATAATAGCAGAAGGGTTGTCCATGGGCAAGTTCGTGATAATGATGGTCATGAAGTTATTATGCTATTTGGAGAGTAATCTAATAATCTATTGGCGTATTTCTAAACCATAATTCTCGTTGTAACAATGTTACGATGTCTGACACTAACGCTCCACAGATAGCTACGATTAGTATCAATTTATTCGCTAGGTTCGCCTCTGCAGATTTTACGGGTTACAGTTTTATTCACTACGGGCGCTTACAAAATTAACATTAGTCAATTTATTCGCTTGTGTACAAGCTACTAATTCGTGCTAAAATTCACATTTAAAAAGTTCGTCATTTTTGACGGGTTATAGCTAGTAATATATAATTATGGTGGTTCCCTGTTGCAATGAACACCTATGGATGGCAATACGTTGGCTTGCTTCACTTGAGTGAGCTGCCATGGCCATCCACCTAGAACGACTATCATGTAGGCCTATCCATTGAACACAAATCATTGGATTTGTTCTAATAATAACTGTGGCAGTCGACAACCTACCACGTTGAAGGTGGCAACAGTTCAACAACTCTTTTCCAGTCCACGAACTCCGAGACGTAATAGACCGTAGCAGGTCGATATTCCTTACAGGTGGTCGGTGGCCAACAGCCCTTGTCGATCAGATCCCACGTCATGCCATGGTCTGTGGAGAATTCGAGATAGAGAGCACCGTCACGGTTCGGTTCCGACAACAGGTTGCAGTTAATGACGAGTTCAAACTGAATGACGTAGGAATGTCCAATGTGCATCATGTTCGTTATCAGGTATCTCGAATCGCCCTCATCGTAAATACCAGTGAAGCTGTAGAGTCAGATAATTGTCACAAACGGACCCATTTAGCATTTTGTCCGTTGTCGCTTCTTGTATAATTAATGAGTAATGATCACAGTTACGATGTGAGGTTTGTGGTAATGATAATGATGATGACAAGTAAGCCTACAACGACGACGACGATGGTGCTTATGACGACGATTATCAATCAATCAATCAATCAACTAAATTTATATAGCGCCTCTTTAAGATATCTATTCAGAGGCGCTCCATTATGATAATGACGATAAGTTGACGAAGTATTTACGACGACGACGGCTGATAATGATAGTACGTGAATTTATTATATTGCATAGAGTAGCAACTATGGTCAAACTAGTTATAGATACGCCGTGTCTCTGCACGCGTCCAAGACCTATAATAATAAAAAGAGGTCTCACCTGAGAGCATTGGGTCGTCCGCAGTAGGCTTTGTGGTTGCCGAGATGTACGTCTATGGATTGCCTCGTGTCGTTTTCGTTCGAGAAGTCTAGACAGATCGTGTTGTAGACGCTGTTCGTAATCGATACGTCATCCAAAGCCCAGACGTCTTGTCCGTACCCAGAATGCACCGGTTGCCACCACCGGAAGTTGCACAACGACTGCTGCGCCTCAGACGGAAGTGCGAACGATACGATACTTACAAGGAGAGAAAATAACCCAATGGAAAAGATACATAACACTGGGTATAATACTATAATGGGCAGGATAGATTAAGGTACAATAGGTAAATTACAAGCTGGAATAAATTGTAGATAGGATAAATGATGGGTCTAGTAATTAGGTGATGGGTAGGGTTAATCTTAATCTTTAGAAGTTTAATCGTAATCGTAATCTCGAAACTTCTAGAGCGCTCAGGGAGGCCAAGCGCAAAGCACCAGCCAATTCTCGAGCGCTGCGTCAAATCAAAAGGGTTGTCCAGAAGCAAGTTCGTGGTGGTCAGAGGTCGGATTTCCAGGAGGTCAGAGGACGGCAGACCAGCTGTTAAGGTGGTTGTCGCTTGGGAGGGAGGTTGGACAGCGGAGGATAAGAGGAGTCAGGATACGAGTGCTTGAAGAGATGAGACTTGAATTTAGAATGAAAAGCACGAGGGTTGATAGACAGAGGAGAGTGAGGCGGATGATGATGTTGATTGACGTCTTGGCCAAATTACAAAAAAAACATCAGCAGCAAGTTAACCATGGAACTAATGCAAATTAAATCTAAATAGCTGATCTCTAATCTATAATTACCTATTCAGAATACACCTCTCTAGGTTTCCTGTACTTATGATTAAATAAAAGACATTCCAACATTTTAGGATCAATAATAGGCCTAATTCAGCGAGACATAATTACTACTGCGAGTTCAATTCGATGTCAATACGACAAGAAATGCTTTAGTTCTATAGAAATAATTGTGTGCTGCTGAGATATTATAGGAATCAGGATAGTAGGCTCTATTGCTTCATCCGAATGACCTACACTGGTTGTCGATATTCGTTTATGGGGAACTGCTTCAGAATAGACCACGTGATTCCTCCGTCGCAGGAAAACTGGAGCAGGACCTCTTCTTCCGGATCAGTCACAGCAGGACACTTTCCAACGTCCGATCCACTTCCCACCCTTATGCTGAACTGAATGTGGCTGAAATTTAAACGGGTATGAGCAGAAAATTCTTTCTTAAAGCTATATGTAAACGAGCGATCTGTGAATAATTGTTATGTAAACGATCACGTTTGCATAGAATATTAACAATTGTTTCATTTCGCGAATATAACATCACCAACTGATGCAAATGGACAGTCATTCTTTACAATACTAATAGTAATCCAGTTGTGAGATCAAAAGACAAGACCCAAGAAACAGGAAAACAAAATTAGAACAGATTTGAAGACAGCATCTCATACCACAGCGCGTTCAATGACTCAACGTCATTCTGAGAAAATACATCAACTTCACGGAACCAAAACACGATACCAATGTATTTAACTACCAAATTTATTAGTTTATTCCTTCAATTCATTAAGTTCTTTTGTCAATAATTAACCGATCACTCGATCGGCTGATGAACATACTGACTAATCGAATTGATTGATTTGATATGTGTATGTGTATGTGTGTATTTCTATACCGCCTCTTACAGTCCACTACTATTCAGAGGCGGTCCCGACTACAGCCCGAGGGTGTGTCGGAGTTTTACACGCCGAAACGCTTCAGCAATTGTGAGTGAAGGACTTGCTAAAGGTCCTTACGCGGTGGGCGGGATTGGAACCTACGACCTTTCGGTTGCGAGGCGGCGACCTTCACCACTACACTACCGCGTCCCACTAAATATAACATGCATGTATGCTGGGGGGACTTACCCAGCGAGGGTGGTATTCAGATCTCCCGTCTGGAGCATCCTCACCCCGTCCTTGTGAAAGACAATTGATTTTCCACTGGCGACCACTCCACAGTCGAAGGCAATCGATCCCCCTCTGATCAAGGAGAACCCTCCATCAGCTGAGTATGCAGAGTCGAATGAGGCCAAGACCATCTCAGGCAGGTGGCCTTGTACGGCCTCGCAGTGCTGGCCTCGATATCCGAAATCACATCTTAAATTGCACAAATGTATATATATTAATGTTGATTAATAAATTATAATAATAAAAAATAATAGTAACACAAACAATAAGCTTAAAAATATACGAATAGGGCCTACCAGACACTTATTTTGACAGTAGATAATGAATCCTCAAGAATTCTGTAGGCCTATACATTAAAGCAAAGAAATAATAGCGAAAGCAGTATTAATATCTGACACCTAAATGAGTGGAAGACTATATAATGCTGAAGTGGAAAGCGAGTGCTACGACAACAGAGTCGCATGGTGGTTGGTCACCAAGGAGACAGTTTCCAAGGTTATTCTTCCTTTGACCCAAAATGTCAGCTGGTCTTCGTATTATAAACATCGTCTAAAAAGCCACATAATTAATTTACATGTTACTACAAGTATATAGATAATGACTAATGGTATATAGACTGTTAAAACATTTAATTCGATTTATTCTGCACTCTTCTAACATTGCAGATACTTACACACAGCCGCTTTTCTCACACTGACCATGGCCGTTACACCCGGCCACGCACGGACCTATGAAGACTGAAAAGAAAATGAAACTAGATATTGAAACTAACAACGAAACCGAAACTAAATTAAAGTGAAATCTAAAACGAAACGTAAACTAACTGAGGCGTTAACTAAAATTGTCTCTGACTCACTAGTCTTGTGTCCCTTCTAGCGCATGCTCACTCAACTATAGACACCTTGTATTAGCGTAAAAGAAGCTTCATACCTTCGTCCCTCCTTTTTCTATTTGCAATCTCAGTCTTCTTTGTTTTCATTAACACTCGTTATTTTTGTCATTCTTTTTTTATAAGTAATAATCAGATTCCGAATCAGAGGAAGAGGAGGAGGAAGAGGAAGAATAGGAGGAGGAATAAACTCAATCGAAGCTATCTGCAGAAGAAAACAAGAAGAGCAAGAACAACGAAAAGAATTAAATTAGGGCAAGTTCAAGAACCATTTAAGAGAGGTATTTCTTAAATAGGTAGATATTAGGGGATGATCTAAGGTCAAGCTGGTAACTTATTTCAGGTAACTGGACCCATACACTTAATAGAAAATTTACGATAATTTGTTCGAACAAACGCGCTCCTGCAACAAGAACAGAAGACCACGAATAACATCGAGAACAGCTATAGGCCCTAATAAATATTATGAGCGTCCTAATAATAGGACGTTAGGGCCTAAGCTTTACGAGGCAAACAACAACAATTAAGGTTCGTGTACACACCAATAACAAGTATAGAACATGGTCGTCTCGTCTGGTTCTGGCTACGAGAAGCAGCGACACAACCCATACAGAAGTTTCTAAAGTAACACAACTTTTGAGATGCTGTCCATGCTGTACAATACCCGGTACTAAGCATTACCCTCAATCAGTATCAGATTATTTTTTACTGGTGTAGGTCTATTGGCCTCAGTATCACCTCTTCTCTTGCTGTTTTCCAACAGGTCTTTCATTCACAACTAAAAACACTACTTTTTCAGATAAACTCAATTAATAATTTAATAATATTGGCGAAAGAGTAGTGTTATTATCCAGATTCCTCCTCCTCTCCTCACCTTCCTCGTCGCTTAAGCTGCAAACTTCGCCCACCTTAGCCGTCTGTCTGTCTTCCTGCCTGACTTCTTTGGGCTTTGACCCTCTTCCTTACGATTCTGAATTGACTAAGAGCCTGCGAATAAGCTGTACAGTTCCCGCAACTTCGTTTTGTGGACGCTATAGAAGTTTTGAGTTATGACACGACATCAGATTAGCTACTAGGCTAACATTTACTAATAGTTAGTATTACGAGTGAGTCATTTTTCTTTGTACGTACCGTTGTCAACGGCCCAGCCGGATGCTCCCTTGTTGAGCTGTCTCCATCGAAAGCGACTCTTTGGACTGAGTGCATGGATTGGAAGGGGATGAGTCACCCTCTGCCAACTGTTGACCATCGAAACAACCACAAATAGATCACGAAAATCACAATGAAGCAATCATAATACGATCAATATAGCAGAGGATATACGATCATTGTTCCCCCACACAGTAGTTTATTTATCTTGTCTATAATTAACTCGGCTACGGATAGACTAAGCGTGACTTTTCCACAGGATACCATATATTATCATGATACTCAAATCCCTAAAAACGAGAAAGGTTCATAGCAGTCAGATACAGTGACCGTTAAACAAAAGAAAAGTGAGGTCGATTGATCCAATTAATGACGAGTCCTTGGGCGGAAGATAGAAGGCCCTATCTCTTATGAGATTGTAGGCCCCATGATGATACAGTAGCCTATGTCTGAACATTGCATTAATACTTTAATTCAATTCATTTATCGTTTAAAAGCTAAGTACCTAAATGTGACGTACAGTCGTACATTGACAGCTGTTGCAGTGAACTGTTTACAGCTATTTATAATCACATAGTATTTATAGCATTGTTGAGAAACAAAAGGACTCCGGAAGGGACTATTGTCCCCGCTAGAAAGGGCCTACTAACATTGTTGACGACAGTAATCTGGAAAGAAATATGCGCATTGCAGTTACGCAGAATGGACATTTGAGGGGAAAACAAGTTTACATACAAACATGGGGCGTCTATCCCTATACCAAGCGGGCGCAGGTGCGCCCAGTGGAAAAGAGGGGGAACATTTTATAATGTAAAATTTTCAGAAATAGGGGGGAAGACTGGTCAGACGGGATGGAAGAATATTTTTGAGGGGGGAAAATGGAAAGTAATGAGTTTTCGAGCCCGGCTGCTTGGGGGGAAAGAATCTCCTGCATACAAACCTTCTGAGCACACAGTGTTTGGCGTTGTCATCATTATCGACAATACATCAATCAGCGACACATCAAGTAATTGCCTTACTGATTGATTTCGGCGAGTGACGATTCCAACTGCAGAATCGTATTTTAGTGTTAGCTCGTAAGAACAATTAGAATGACCTTTCGAACTCATATCCTCGATAGACGGAGGTCAGTGGGTCAACGGTTCCGCGACATTTTCCCGACAGACATCGTTCGTAGAGAGGGAACCAGCTGAGACCCTGGTTCGTAGACACCTCCAATACGACACTAAACACAATAGCAATTAGTAAGCTAACAGCTAGTAATTGACAATGGTAACTGACAATACTATTCGTAACTGACAATCGTAATTTGCAATTAGTAACTGACAATCGTAATTAGCAATTAGTAACTGACAATTATTAGTAACTGACAATCGTAATTAACAATTAGTAACTGACAATCGTAATTAGCAATTAGTAACTGACAATAATTGTTAGTTGGTCTAACTAATAGTCCTAACTGACAATTTGGATATTTAGGCCAAGCAATAACTTATAACCAAAGCTGGAAACTTCGCTAAGTAATACTATACAATTAGGCCTATAGTACGCGTGTACAATGTTTATTCTCAAAAGAACTGTTACTGCTGTCCGGATAATTAGGATGAAATGTGGAACCTACCTGAACCGTACTCTAGACCTGATTCCCGTGAATAATGCTGATGACGTTTAGACCTAGATAATTACTTTGCAATTTGGAAATGACGATTAGGACTGTGGATAATGAGACGGGTGAGCTATATTAAGTTCACCCACTCCACCAGTACTTCATTACCTCGAGTTGTCTGAGCTTTCACTGTCGCAGTTCATCGTCAGACCGAACTGGATGAAGATTTCCGGATGACTGGGGGCAACGCTGAAGATCTGGACGAGATCGACGGCCCAGACGTCCCAGTCGTGTCCTCCGTGAGTCTTCTGCGTCCAGCAGATCCGAGAACTGCTTCCTCTTCCATCTGGTCCAATTGGAACAAGAACGGTTCCTGGTTCCTGAGAGGAGCACCATAACATACAATGTAGTTAAGAATGTGACTTCCTGAAACTGTATCTATGTCTGTCTCTCTCTATATGTCAGTATGTCTGTGTTCTGTCTGTCTGTCTGGCTGTCCATCCGCCATTCTAGAGGACAGAGAGGTGCCACATAGCTTTAAATTGTTTCGGCCCACTTTGTCTTTCAACCTCCGCACCAGGCTTTACAGCCTTTCGTAAACTGCAGGATGTTTTGGCGCCGCCGTTTTGGCGCCGCCGTTTTGGCGCGATCGATTTGAGACTTGGATCGAATGTATTGACCACCAAAAATAATATTTGGGCGCCTAAACGTCCTGCGTCTAAACGGCCGGTGCCCAAATGGTCGCGCCGAACCGGTCGAGCCAAAGAAAACGGCGCCGCCAAAGCGTCACGTTCCGCATGGCAGACTGGGGTGTCTAGATACATGTACATGCAGGGGATGTAGCAAATCCTTCTTTTGACATTATGTTGATTCTACCTTGAATCCTCTGTGGTCGAGAGTTGACAGCGATTCGAAGTGATTGAAATCATCCTCGATATAAACAAAGACTCGACTTTTTCTTGGCGGTGAAACAGATATCGAACACTTCTTGCTCCCTTTATTACCAGACAAACAGTTTTGTCTCAGCAGATAAAAATAATTGAGCATGATTGAATGGAAGACATTTTATCCTAATGCAAAGTCGAAGAAGATTCTATCAGAACCGAGATTTAACCCTGTTAGAAGTGATGTTCAATTGCGCCATGACACGTACCTTGGCGAAAAATAGAAAATCTTAAATCAGTAGATCATACATTTTAAGTTGAACTAATTGCTAAACGAAATAGCTGACGAATTAATTATTTAAGCAATTAATGAATGCATGAATGGATGGACGAATCAATGATAGAACGAACAAGTTAATCACTCTCTGAATGACTTACAGTGTACTTACTTATTCATTTCTTATCGACTGAATGTATCTGACAATGATTGTCGAATTAAGAACACAGCTGCTTCATTTGACTTAGGCCTTACTTAATAACATATTACTGAATGATTGATCGACTTAGGCTATATATATATACACTTATGCTACTTATTTATATGCTTTCGTACTTCTTTTGACTGATCTACAGTTCCTTTCTTATTTACTTCCATCTTATTTATTGCCTGATGATAGTTTGATTTTGGCTGAATTGTTAGTTAATCGCCTGCTAGATGGCCGTATAGAAAGGGTGAAAAGTCTTCCTACCGAAGATGAACCTGAATCGAAGTGACCCTGCCTGGCGGAGGTCAAGAGGAGGAGTACAGAGTCTTCGCGTCTTATCCCTCTTGTAGAAGACGGCGCTCGTCTTGTGATGAAGGTCGCTGCATCTCTGGCCAAGCTCTCCGCCGTCGGTTATCCACCTGTGTTAAAGAACAGCAGCAACACACATCTAAGCTTATCAAGCATAATTACAGCGGCGCTTAAATTCATTTATTCACACATTTCTATACCGCCCCTTCCAGTCTCCTACTAGTCAGAGGCGGTCCCGACTACAGCCCGGAGGTGTGTCGGAGTTTACACGCCGAAGCGCAACGAGCAATTGTGAGTG
>JAQFXW010002005.1:0-13775 GCA_034693945.1 Dendrobaena attemsi
ATAATATAAGAGGTCGTTGATTAGAATAGCCCGTAATTCTTTACGGGTTAAGCCTGGATTACCGTCATTTTTGACGGAATATACCTAGTAAACACTTAATCATGCAGTTACAGATTTGTCATATAAACTACCCTACAAAAGATGATTGCACAAATATGTGTATGTTGCCAAGCAGGATATAACATGGTATTGACATAAGCCGAGAAGTAAACAGCAGATTATGTGATGCACTGGTTCCACGTTCAGGTACTTTGGATTAGTCCATTGCTGGCCAGAAGGGTGAATGAAGTACACACGAGTCTATGCTGATTATGGGAAATGTTAATCTTACTTACTACTACAATATGGTTTGCAGCACAGAAGCGAAACCTGAGATGCATAAAAAATTACAAAATCAAAATCCAGGTCTCCTGAAAAGTCTACTTTCTGGCTGATCTTGTATGCAAAAGGCCATACTTTCTCTCGGACACATGCATACTACATATAAAGAAACACTCTTACAGAGGATAAGATGAAACAGAAATAGCAATAAATGACTAAATAGTAGATGCCATCAATCATCAAATTTACACTTTAACGACTAACATTTTATATCAACCATAGGCTGAAAATAAACATAAACTTAATATCAAAGCAGTACTTCTGTAAGGCATATATGTGAAATATTTACTACAATCGGGCCTACAAAATTGTCAGTAAAATATGTAGATGACAACTATTCCAAGATAGCAGCACATAATACAACACAGTCTTTCAAAAGCAAGAATATCATAATTGCAAGAAAGTACTCGTTAGCACTGAGTGTGTGATGAAGAATTGCAGTCCCTGGATTTCATGAAAGCTTCATTTGTTCCACAGTTCAATTTTAGACAATTGACGTGGAAATCTAAAACAGTTACAGAACTTCAGTCAAGTAAACTCCTTTAGATCAAAAGGAATTTCTACATTTTGTTGAGCTCCAGTTGTGCAAATAGTTCATAAATAAGGGTGGCTGCATGTCCAAATAATATTATGCTTCTACAGGTCCTACATAGAAGTGTTGTTGTCTTACATAAAGGTAACTTTCCATCTACCTTCAGTTTGCATGTCTCTGCAAGTGTGCATCCTTCAAGGGAAATCCTAAACACTTTAATTTGTAAGCCATCAGTTACTTAGTTTCATCTGTCTCAAGTATTTTCCTCCTCTGCCTGTGCGTCTGTGCCTCTGACAAATTGCATGTTAATCAAATATTTAATTTGTATTATTATTAGTAGTAGTATAAGTTTGTTTCTTCAGCTCCTCAGGCTAAAAGAAAAGATTTTGTCCGGCGACCAAAAATTCATAAGTTCTTCTTATCATGATAGCATACAGTCGCCGAGAATAGGATGTATTTAAATCGGACATCGTCTCCCAAATAATATAAGAAAATGCATTGAGGCTGACAGAAGAGACAACACAGGAATTCTTTTCCCTTCAGAAGGACCACTGTTGAATTAAATCATGTTGATCCTTTGGCACCGGATGGATGGGTATCTAATATGCTACTTCTTAATTCTCTCTTCCACCAGTGCTGTGTTGATGATGAGGCCTCTACTACACTTCTCCAAACCTCTCTATCTTGGGTAAGATCAATGTCCTTCTCTTCCAGGTCTTCTCTGACATTATCCATCCATATCTTCCACTGTCTCCTCGTGCTTCTCTCTCTCTCTCTACATGTCTATGCAAGGCCTCAACTACAAGTCTTATAATGTACTACTATGAGCCATTAAGGTTGTACAATTATATTACATTATGCCTCGTAAAAGATGGAGCCTCCAAGCTCCTGTAATTACTATGATAGGCCTATACTATGCTTTATGCTCTCAGATAAATGAAATTGAATTAATTGAATAATAAACTAATAGGAACTAAATCAGGGATGATTAGGAAACTGATAAACCTTTCATCACAGATTATAGTCAAGGAATTAAACAAATGAACATGTTTCTATAGCTAAAGATTTAAAATGCTTTCATTCATATCAACTCATAATACTCAAATTCATCCAAAGCCTGCATTAAGTCACATCGGCGTTAACAAGGTCTACCTGTCTGATAAATCATCAGTGTCCTCCTCTCACTTTCTTACCAAAATAAAGGTTCCTCTAAAACATACATCTTATCTTGCTCTAAATGAATGAATGCAATGACAAAATGCAGTTTATTGTCTGCTCCATTGTTTCATACTTATAGACGAATAATTATCATTTAATTACCAAAACTATTAGACAACACAAATATAAGAAAACTACCGATAGCACGTGTTTAAGGCCGCTAGCGATCCATTACTCGTCTTCGCTCTTCGTATGTATCTCGATCTTCTCTACTGTCAGATCAGTGTTCATGTCTGTCACGGATAAAATGGCCTCAAACAACGCCTGTCAAACAACACAATTACACACTTCCTGTTCAGTAATGAGTCAAGAAGGTAAGTTACGACAAGTTTTAACAACAGTCTATCATCACCACAGAAAATGCACTATGCACATTATTGCACAATTAACTATTTGGGTGATTACAAAATTAAATGATTTATTATGGTAGCAGATATAATGAACACAATCATCACCCTCCGCGTATATAAAGTTCAAAACTATGACCATCAAGAAACAAGTCTAAAGTCATCATTCAAACTACTAAAGTTACATCATGTTAGCCATGCGATATTACATGCAACATCATTACCGATGAGGTAGAATACGCAAATGGTTGATGGCTTAGTGTTATCAAATTTCTTAAATTACTAACAGATGCACAGTAGTTCATAATCAAACCATTACTTAACTGTAAAACAGTGAGGAACTTCTCAGAGGAAGTGCAAAATGGAACCCTACATATTACAAAACGCAATCAACTACAGGGTCTTATAAACAATCATCTGTCAATGTTGAAGGCACACAACTGTCAAAGCAATGCTACTTACTTTGTCATGGTCAAAGTCTCCAACATCGTCTGCCATCTGAGTTCGCTTCTCAATGTGAGTCTCAACCACTCCATTCTTCTCAGTGCGATGCTATAAGTACAATCCACATAATCACTTCTTAAAAATCCTTAAAAGCAAACTCACTGTATATAAAGCTTCGTAACTTCTGTATAACGAAATACGTGTGTGAATTCCCAGTTACATTGTGATTACAAGCAGTACTTCAGGCTGTTCAGCTTCCATTCACAAATGTTGTAAGTAAAAAAACTAACACTGCCTGCAATAGTAAGCAATGGATACAGTTTGCTTTGTCCATTGTTGGCTTAAGCTGATGCCTCTCAGAAGTCTTAAACAAATACTAAACTACTTACACAATAATTAAATGAAAAAATATACTGTTTCTTTTCTTCAATTTGCATTCAAACCTTTCTAAAAGAACTACAAGCTGAAAAATAAAAGACAGGAGAAAACCAGGACAGGTAGGAATAAAACAAGGAAAGATGGAACAGAAGAATAATTGGAAGTAGGAGAAATCAAATCATAAATAGGGAAGAAGAAGGAGGAAGAGGCAATATAGAGGGAATTAGAAAAATAAATTTGATAAAACAGCAAAGATGGAAAATGCGCGATAGATAAAAAAAACACAATAAAGTGAAGCTAGATGAGTGTAAAGGACGACTGACCTCTGTAACAATGGTGCCGTCGGGTGCTGTGTAGGTGCGTGTCATGGTCTTGGTTGTGCTGGATGTGGAGTACGGTCCCCAGGTGCCATCACCTCCTGCACCATAATTGTATCCATGCTGCTTGAGATGGTCCTCCTGATATGCAGGCAGACTGTCGTCGCCATCAGCAGGCTGTAACCAGACCATCAGAAAGAAACACTGTCACGATGATCGGCAACTTATTAGCAGATGAATTAGATAAAGTATTATTAACTAGAAGGGTGGAAAGGCAATGAATCCTTCAAGTCAATCAAATATTCAAATGATGGCATTGTTTGTGAGGTACTAAACACGCCACAGTGAAGATTAAGTGCTCTGATACGTGTACACATAATTTATCATTCTTTTCAAATCTGCAATAATATAATAAATTGAGATAATAAGACATCTTTGAAGAGTTCTCTATGAATTCATCAAAGGAATAAAGGGATTGATTATAGCTTTCAGCTGTTACAGCATGGCATAATAAAAGTTAATGGCAGACTTATGGAAGTCATCGGAAAAACATAATAAAGTAAATATTTGACTTATTATATATTGATCAATTATAGTATTTTATACAGCGCTTCTTCAAGATAGTCTATTCTGGACTGCTTCCAACCCATGTCATGGATTGACTGTAGTGTATGTGTTCTGTGAATACTTCAAATGATTTGTGTCATCCATTTGCAAAAGTCATAATAGATTAACTAAAAGAAGAGAGCTCACTCGGCCATTCATAGTCCTCTGCATCGTTGAAATGTAGACGTTCTTTGTGACCACAACATTTCCATGTTCGTCCAGCTGTGAACCTGGAGTGCCTGGAGTGGCACTCCCTCCATAACGACCCATCGACTGCGCATTCAGGTAATAGTTGGGCTAAAAGAAAATTCACCACATTTATCACAAAACAATCAAATGTTACAAGTCAAATAAATAAATAACAGACTGGGCTAAACCAGTTTTCAATTTCAAAAACATATAGCATCATAGCTCTAATATTCTGCAATGGGCTTCTTAACATACACCACAGGTCCACAGGCCATTGGAATCCATCACAGGATACTTCGTGAATGTCAAGACTGTGTCATAGGGTGGTTTACTGGTTCCTGACATGGCTCACAAAACAGCATCAAAAACAAAGATTGTATATATTCATTCATACATACGATAATAAATAATAATTGCTTTATTATGTTTTGCCATCTCGTAAAAGTCGAAAGGTCAAAATGGATCAACAAGTTGTTATGACTTACATCATCCTGAGAACCAGTGTGCAACCTATGCAAGTCATCGGCACCATAGTATGGGCCGCCAGCTCCACCGTAGTTCCCTCCACCTGGGGTCTGGTAGCCCTGTCCATCAAATGTGCCATAGCCCTGTCCAGGTGTAGCGAGTCCAGGTCCACCTCCAGGAGTAACATATCCTGGACCAGTTGGATACGGAGTCTTGCTATAGGTAACGCCCGAATTTCCATCTCCCGCTCCAACTAACAATGTCACAAAAGCTCCATCCTAAAATTAACAGACTTCCTCTATAAGCCTCAGAGGTTTATGTAACATAACTAAAAGTAACATTTCATCTACAACTACAGTTCATATGTCATTTAATCATGTGACTGAGGCTGAGAGAGGCACAGATGGAAAACCTGAAGCGAAAGCAGATGGAAACACATTTACTAAAATTGCCAAAAAATGTTCAGGCCGTCAGTGTTCAAACACTTAACAGATTGGATAACATTAAATAACATATAATAATTAGCTGCATTGGACTCCCAATTGCTTAAAATTATCATCAATAAAGTGTTAAGAGACACTGAACTGCAATATGTCATAAGGCCAAAAACACAAAGAAAATTTCTCATGTATTTTCCAACATGCACAACGTAACGTTTTGTTACGTAAATGTCCATACAAATAATCTAATTGAAGAAAAACTAGTGGGAAAACTGCGAAATGAAATCCACAGACTTTTCTGTCGCCTGTTCTTGTAAGATCATCTTGCGATGGTCGTCTCTGACCACCAGGGAGAGTAAGGAAGACTTCAGAACTGGTCGATGGAGTGGGCTTCTTAACATACACCACACGACCATTCGAATCCGTCACAGGATACTTCGCACATAAACATGCACATAAAATGCTCAGTTGGACATGAAACGATAAACTGGAGTGTGTAATATGGAAGTACATATAATTGATGGAGAATTTGCAGCCGTGTCACATACAATTCAATTGCACTAAAGGTTCTAATAAAAAATATTCAGGATAGAAACACATGATTGATGATGACAAGCAGCTGTAATCCAAATGGTGGTCTCTTAACTTCTACTCTGCATTTCTCAGTCACCTCATCGTTCTCCTTGTACACACTTTTATTGTACACATCTGGTCATTTCAGTTGCTTGTTTACTACATGGAATGTGTCTCCTTACAAGGAACTCCTCAGGTGGATTTTACACCTCTCCAAAAGTATGTTTGGGCTGCCTCTTGGTATCTTGAAGGGACGCTGTATCAAGTTCTGAATTGCATGTGTGACATAATGTAATACAATGTTAAAATGGCATTACAAAGCTACTTCATAAAAGTCAGACAATTCTTTTATATAAGCTATCTTCCCTCAGTTAAACGAACATAGACGTATAGTCGTACAATCATGTTAAATATGTTTCTGGTAACTGCCAAGAAATGGCTGTTAAGAGCAGAGCACATTTTCTATATTACACATATCTATAGATGGAGAGACATCTCTAAGACTATTTCCACAAGACCCATTGTTCCATATCTTCCTCTTCTAACCATTCCAGCTTCATATGGTCCTCCATCTCCACCGTCCGTGTCCGCGTAAGGAACGTTGAATTTATCTCGTCTCTTGAGGTCCAGCGTCATTGTGCGATAGCAGGAGTCTGGAATCGTCTCTTCAGACCGTTCTGTACTGAATCCAGGAGTTGAAGCTAAGTAGCACATGAAAAAAGGATTTTTCAGCTATATTCAAAGTGTGATAGAAAGAAAAACACAGCACATTCTTGAAAGCAATCACAAAACATAAACTATTTCACATAATTTGTAAAAAATTTAAAACCACAAGCATTGGGTAAATTTGATATTGTTGTAATTGTTAGTATTTTTAGTACTTTAATTGCAGCTATAATTTGTAGTTTTCATGCCCAAAGAAAAGAAAAGTTCATTCAATTTAGGACAAGGAAACTACTAGAAATCCAGTTGCTGCCATTCATTTAATACCTTTTATAGTAATAAACGCATGATCCAAGAGAAATTCATCGATGGGCAAATATGGTTTGAAATGGATAATTCTTATTGTTGTTGTCCCCAGCATTTTTGTATTTTGTACAGCATCAGAAGATAGAACAGGGACCACTCATTACACACTAACGCAATTTGTTTCTATTGAAATCAACACAAATTATCTGTCAGGAAAATTGACCTTTCCGATTCAACAGATCATCTTGGACACAAAAAGAAATCTGTCTATATAAATATATGTAAAAAATTATAGACTAGAGATGCAATTTATATATGTGTATATAAGTATATATATATATATAATACAATACATATATATTCTGCTATTGACTTTACAAACATACAGAGTGACCGATACTGTTAGAACTTGCTTGCTGGGTCATACCTCCGTCTACACTCCGGTTGCGATCTGCATATCTTCCAACTGTGTAGTAGACGCGGTTGATTTCCGGAACGGGTCGCTGGATCTGATCCGCTTGCTGCTGCGCCTGCCAGTGAGTCCGACCGGCATAGTAGGACTTGCGCGAAAAAATGCCACGAGCCGCAGGTTCTGGCTCTCTCAGTCTACAGAAAATCAGTTATATAATTATTCACTTCAGCCAACAAAGCTTGCCATCACCAGTCTGTTTGTTTTGATCTGTAGATGTCTGGTCAGTCATGAGCCAAGAAATGAGGCCTTGAAATTGTCTGATGTGATGCTAAATTGTTGTACTAGCTGTGTGTAGCTGCTTACCATAAGGCATCTGCAACAACCACTGGCAGCCAATTGAGTCAAATGTTTGACTTAGAATCTGATTTAAGGCACCATTATTCTTTCACATATATCCACAAAGACACAACAGCCCAGCTTGTAAAAAAAAAAGAGACTTTCTTTGTCCATAAAATTTTTCTGCGTTTAGTATGCTTTATGCTATGCATCACTTGTGGTTTATTTTATTAGTAAATAACACACACGCACACACATGCAATCACACATAAACACACATACAATAACACATGCAGACACACATATAATATACATAATATGCATATATATTGGTCATAGTTGAATATGCAACTCCAATTCCAATTCTTCAGTTCAGTCAATGAAACGATGAAGAGACTTGCCTAAAGAAGGTATGATGCTCTACCGCAAGTCTCCACAGTCTCTTGGCTGCCTTATAGTTCGTCACTCGAAAGACGATTGTCTTGGATTTACCCTGCAGAAATGACAAGACAGCAGAATACTTCATTAATGTTTACAATGCACCATTATTAATGCAGTCAGCAAAAAGTAATATGCAGCCAAGCAACGGTTCGATTTACTTTAAGCAACCTCTCAATTAATAATTCAATCAGGTTACGCTACGTCAGACAAAAGCCTCCATTAACCTTTTGAACCCAAGACCTTGAAAATTGTACCGAAATCATATAGCGGGATATCGAGTTCAAAGGATTAAATTGCCTGATTCTAACTTGCAACTGTATGGAAAATCATATCTTGTCCTGCACTGGCTTCCCTATCCCCAGCGCGTTTACTTTCGGATATCCTCGTTGATCTAGAGGTGCCTAGCGGGTGAGCCGCCTGCATACTTGCGGGAGCTCTGTTGCCCTGTGTCCTCTAACAGCAGTCGACACTCTTTCCGCTCGGCTGTCCTCCTTGTTCCTTTCGCTCGCTCGACTACTATGCAATAAAGTGCTTTCTCCGCCATTGGTCCTGTGACCTGGAACGGACTCCCTCTGGGGCTGCGTTGCCTCCCTCTGGTTTTTCCTTCCCCATTCTATGGATTGCTTAAAACAGCTTTCTTCCGCACGGCCTGGGTTGGGAGCGCCTCTTAGTAGAAACCTTGAATGGGCGCTATGTAAATTTCCATTGATTGATTGATTGATTGAGTAAAATGCATTCTTCACAGATTCATTTGTCAAAAGAAGAAGACAAAAGGACACCAAAGCGGCAAAGTCCAACATACTTATTACTTTAACAATAAGAGTGATTAGTTTTACATGTATACATTTTAGAACACGTTCATCGTTAAGTGTTAAGTTAACAGTTGTAGATTGATTATTCCATAAGCTGCTGAAACATGGACACTGAAAGACCACTTAAATTAAGTTATGCAATTTCAAGACAACCCAACTATGTCAATGAGTGCTAGTGACACAACCATTATATCAGGTATAGTCTAGCCCTATAAGTTTTCACAACAACCGATGATTCCATTTTAGATATGATCTCGAATGGCAGTCGAACCTCTCCTGGGTCTGGTCGAAGGATGACCGTGAATCTGTTGCGCTTATACGTGATCTTGAGAATCTTGACCCAAATGAATCTGTGCATTCGAATTCTTTGTCTGTAAACGAGAATTCCAGCTGCACAAATGCCGATCACAACCTCTTCACTCGCTTCATTCTGCAGAAAACAACCAAAACAAAAGGCACGCTATATCAGAGGCACCCGCATACTGACGCACATGCGTCCACTAATTTACAACCATCGCAGTCGCATCGATATATTACTTAAACCTCAAAACGACAATGATAAAATATTTAATGCCTTCTAACTTAAGACAAATTCCTTGCGCATAACTTGTACCGAACCTTTCGATCTATTGAGACTGAAACGGATTTGAAATATTAAGTTGAGATTAAAGCTCCAAGAGTTGCTCAACCCAAGCACAAATTATGGCCACAAGAGTTCTACCAAAGTCTCAGTTAGTGTTTGCATACCACCTCATCAGGCGGTGGTTTTATTTATTGGAGTGTACGACTGCACGTAAGGCTTGGGGCAGACAGAGGACGGATGGTGATGAAAGGAAATTAGAGGGTTGTGAGTCCAATTTATTTAATGTGGGCGCCTCTGCGTTAAAGACACGTTGACAAATCAAAAAGCAATTAGTTGGTTCAGACGCTTTTGTTCATGCAAACAGTTGACGTCATCTAAGTGCACAATATCTGTATGAGTCCATAATCTGCTGATCTTTTTTATTAACCAGATAAGCCACAAATTTAATCACGTTGACCTACATAGCACCATTATCCATAATACTTTCAAAAACCCTAATCACTGAGTAAATAACACAAGTGCAGATCCGGAAGTATGCCAAGGTTCATTCAAACTGAGTTTGGTGAATGGCATCCTCTGAATCTGGGATCAACACATCTACACTATCCTTTCCGCACTGCCGATCACAGTCCCTGAGAGCATCGCTGTCACAACAACCAGGAAGTAAACGAGGCTGTTCTATGTAATTTGTATACAAGCAGTAAAACAGCTACAGCCTTCAAATTAGTGCAAAACATACAAAATCAAACAAGAATGCTTGCCAAACAAAACAAGCAACGTCATTACATCCGATTATCAGATCAAAAGAAAACAAAAAATGTGCATAGGCATTAGGTAGTATGCTATTAATTAGTCAGCACTGTCAGATTGATTTATACATTTTTGAACTCCTAGCTGTCAAAAGGAAACAAAAGGTATTGTTTTGTATGAGCTGGTCATCTTAAACAAGACTTGGTAGAGGTAATTCTATTTTGTTAAAACTTAGTTTAGCCACAATGCTAAGAAATTGCCTAATGCTTTAAAGAAAAGAGTCAATGGCGGTTCTAGAGTTTTGGGCTGGGGGTGTCTAAAAATGAGGGTGTCTAAAACTTTCTTTAGCCCCTCTACATAAATTAGGTGCATGTCCAAACGCCAAGTGCACTGACCAGTGACCACAGTTACTCGTTTCAGCAATCTATTTAAATCTGACAAAAGCAATTTATTAATTATACTAATAGGTACAGAGTCATGAAGTGAAAAAAAGAAACTCGAAACTCGGGATGAAATCTTTTACTGAGATTTTTGTGAATATCAGAGCTCTTCTGTATAGTCACAGAAAAGACACTAGTATATAGATAGACATGTGCTTGAAGTGGACCATCTCAACAGTGATAGCCCTGAGCGACAGTGTATAATGTTAAAGGTCACAGGTGTCAAGCAAAGCTTGGCTAAATAAAATGTTCAACTGGGGGCTAAGATGTGTTTGAGGGAGGGCTGAGAAAAACCAGAGGGACTAACTATCTAACTAGGGGGGCTACAGACCCCTAGCCCCTGACAGTAAACCCGTCACTGAAGAGAGTTACTCAAAATGAATAGGTAACCAAATCACCTCATTGCAAAGTCTACGAGTTAACACTTACCAGGGCTGGGAACTGGTGAACACCATACATTGCCAGATTCTTGGCATTCTCTAGGTAATGAAATTCAGCCTCAGGTGGCGACTGACCCCTGAAAAATCATCTCAAACCTGAAATACTGCAAGGATTACCGAACAATAATTATAAGGGAAGAAATTACAAACAATCAGCTACAAAGAAATGCTTTTCTTTGCATAAGAACATACAAAGATAGATGCCAGACAGAAATAGTATCCGCTTACTGCAGATGGCACAAGGGACGATTAAAACATATCATTTGAGAGGTTGGAAAAAGACTGGAATTTATGTAACACATTGGCACGATAGAACATCATGAAATAAAATATGCTAATGTGTAAGATCAGAATTATTATTTAACAAAGATAACATTAGAAATGAAATTCATTTTATAACTGTAACTCCAATTATTGTATAAGAAATGAATTCATCTCAGCTTTTGAATGCACAACAAATTCCAGGGCAGATGTTTTACCGGTTTGTGCGGTGGAGTTCTGCAATCTTCTCAAGGAGTTCTTCGTTCTGACCTGGAGCGAAATGCTTGTCCTTGATATAATCGATTCCTGGTCCATGCTCATCTGCATCATAGTCACCCAACTGTGACTGCACGGCGTATGATCCCAGCAGCGCCAATGTCACAAACGAACAAGGCAACCTGCAAAGTTCAAACACTTCTCCTCTCTCAATCAACATAATGATAATATAATTTAAAACCCAACTAAGCAGAATTACAATTTCAATATAAGAAGAAATGTTGCCTAGCTGTACTGTATGTCTAGAACGGTAGTAGCATTTCTATTGGCCCACCCTGTATATATGTAGACAAGAATACAAAACTGCGCCATTAGAAACATAAGTGGCTAAGAGAAAAGATAGCAAAAGTAATTGCTGTCATGAAAAACATCAAAATTTACTTTAAAACTGTGATAAAACCCACAATAATTTCACACTATCACTTTTTAACTAAAAGAGAAATAATACGCCGAAATGTGCTATCTGTTTTATACATTCTTTCCTAATGAATTAATTTTAAAATGTATCTACTATATTACAGGTGCCCTTAAGAACAATGATCTATAAGCAGAAATACTATTTTAGCACAGAATATATAAAGTATAGCATATATTGTGATTTTAGGGTGGAGGGAGTCAATGTTTTGTACACAAATTGAAAAAAAGACAATGTTCCACAAATGAAGCACAATACATGAGCTTGTCTTGCCTATAAATCCCTCACAAGGAGAACCTCTTTCTACCTTCAATCATTACTACTTTCTGTTAACACTCAGCCAGTCTTCAAACTTTGGGTATGGGATATTGGTTTAGACTCAATGCACCACTGTCATGGGCTTCTCTTGTGCAATCCATGCTTCTAAGGTATATTATTATATCTTTTAGATCGGCTGTGGACGTTTGATCGGAAGTACCCCAATATCTGCCCAAAGTCAAACCTCTTTTCTTCCTTTGAAAATGTCTAGAAACCCAGTATTTTTCCTTGGCTGTTAAGAACTCAAAATATCTAACAACTCTTCAATAGTATTAACTTATCCACGTCTCAATTCACAGTTTTGAGTGACTCCATACATGCTTGCATTACAATCGTAATAAAAGGTCATAACAATACCACAATGCATCCAACACACACACACACACGCACACACACACTTTCCAGCGGATGCAACATATTGACAGAAAGATCATTAACCCAGGGCACACCTAAAGGTTGACACTACAGAGATAATAAAAGGTCACAACAGAGATCCACTAAATATATTAGCTCAGTTGAACATCTGCCATAAAGATAGAGGGCCGGCTATCTCAAAGTCAACATCTCATGCTTCATTCTGTAAGGAAACGCTAACATTGCACACAATTATGCACAGTATCTTGATGCAAGACTGGAAAGCCAGTTCTTCAGCCAAGCATAGGAAATAGTTGCCCATATTTTAAGTGATCCTCAACCATAAGCAGACAAACAGCTTCCCACACAGCTGAAAAAATTAAGCTGATCAGGCCAGCACAGCAGTAATAGCATCTAATAGACCAATTTTGTCATCTTCTAATTAACACAATCACTCTATCTATATCCAAGGTCCACCCAAGCACACAGACCCAGACTAGCTTGATAAAGTTAATTGCTTCACAATGCCATTGCAAAGAAGGACATCAAAATGTATAGAGCCAAACAGTGACACCAATGTACACTATTTGGTTATAATGTGCACTTGTGCTGAAGAAGGGGCTCTGAATTCTATATTAATTCATCTATATCCACATGAATGGTTCCACGTGGGCAAGCGGAAAAAGTAGTGGGACATAGACCTAATCATAAAATAGGAATAGGAGGAATAGTAGCTGCGGCAGATAGTTTTGTTTCAAACCACGATCAGAAGCAGAACTAATAAACTTTCCCTGTAACTGTCTAGACTCTATTGCTACACTATAGAGCATTGAAGACAAAAGTTACATTCACCAGGATATCAGAATATCAGATGCATATGAATGTGAGTTCCTCCACTTTAGTTGATACAGGCATTATTCATAATTAATCTTATGATTCAAGTTTCGTATTTAGTTCAGATCATAACAAGTGCATGTCACCCTCAACCCAGCAATTAAGGGCCAGAGTCCATAATCACACACTTCCTCCAAAAGATGACTCACAATTCATCCCTAGATCCCTATACAAAAATATATAT
>JAQFXW010002006.1:0-13775 GCA_034693945.1 Dendrobaena attemsi
AAAAATAAATTTGTAGAATACATTGTACCCCCCACTTTTTAGACCAAAGTAGTCTCGGAGAATAAATTTGTACCCCCCACTTTTCAGACCAAAGTTACGCCCCTGGCTGCAGGTTAGATTCTACCTCGAGCCACTGCGTAGTGACCTTGAGCACGTCGTTCACTCGCAATTGCTCTGCATGGTTGAGGTTAAAACAATGGAAATGACACACATGGTACGAAGAATATAACATCTATAAGATCGAGTCCCGAAACCTCCCATTAAGTGGATTCAACCTTCTTTATCCTGGTGACATGTAATAAAATGAGACGGGACAGCCTCTGAGTAGTAGACTTGAAGAGAGGCGGCATAGCAATATATGAATAAATAAGAAATCTTTAACCTTTCGTTAATGATTTGTTAATGAATGAAGCTTTGATCAAATAAACCTGATTACGCAGACATAAGCCCTGTATAAACATGGAATTACAATAATTATTGTGAGCTTTCGCTAATGATCAATGCAGTGTCGATCGAGACAGACAAATTCATTTTGCTTATGGTGACTTATCCAGAGTCTGACGACAGCTTATGACAACACTAGCCGTTGTCGTCGACGCAGATTTGCTGGCGTACTAGGCCTATATGTATACAGCCTTTATGATTGTTGTCTTCGTGTAATAGGGTACGCACACTGGTGGACTCCAGAATCCCATCGTTCCGTTTGGACCGGCCGTTGTAACGGGGAAGTTCACGCACCACTGGGTAAGTCTACATCAAAAAGTGCCATTCCAGCTTCACTTCGATTTGAAACTATTAGGCTCTGAACACAAAGCGGAAACAGATTGTGCCTAGGTCCTTGACTCTAACTCTAACTTGTGTCTAGGTCCAGGATTCTAACCTGCAGCCCTGGACTGATTCCACCATTCAAGTTTGAACCAGTGGAATACATAGGCTTACACACTGTTGCACAGTCTTTGCAGTAATTGATATGGACTCAAACTGAAGTTGTATCGATCGTTACATCGGAGCGATGCAAGTGAAGAACTTGCTGTACGTCTCTAGACACTAGTGTACTCTAGCGTGTACGGTGGTCTCAAAGACTGTGCAACACAAAATGCCCTGCTCTGGATAACGGAGAAACGAACCTATAATCAAGTATCAGGATAACTTCCATAGCGTCGTATAACTTAATAAACATTAGTTCAGTGTATTATCACTCGGGAGAAATCCAACCGATATCGAAACCAAAGGCTGGACGTCATCGTAACATTGATTCGTTTATTAACCTATTAATAAACACTCTGACAATAAAGCAGATTAGGCTTACAGGGTATAAGCAAGGCAACTCTGGTGAATAACACGTTGAAAGTTCGGAAATGTATTAATTAATCATTAATTCATGAACATTCATTAATCGTATCGTCTCGTCATTAATCCAGCCGCACATTACAATAAATTTGTTTGTAACACAATATTATCCATTTATTTATTCAGTCGGTCCTGTGGTCATGAATTAATGAATTTATCGTCTTGCCAATAATCCATTCGGTCATTTCAATAGACTCAATTGATTAGTCCTTTATCAATTAATTAAACCATCCATTTGTTTATTCGTTTAGTCAACTCTAATATTTCAATTGAAGAATTGTATAACATCGAAAATCCGTGTGTAGGCCCTAATATATATTCTGATCCTTCGTTGCAGGGTTTGTTTTAACGTGCAGCGATTGTATTGCAATGTATTTGTGTATTTCTATACCGCCTCTTACAGATCACTACTAGTACTCAGAGGCGGTCCCAACTACAGCCAGCAGGTGTGTTGAGTTTTACACATCGAAGCGCTTGAGCAATTGTGAGTGAAGGATTTACTAAAGGTCTTTACGCGGCGGGTGAGATTCGAACCTTCGCTTGCAAGGCGGCGACCTTCACCACTAGACTACATGTCTACTCGCCACAATCAGGATAACTGATTTTGATACGCAAAATCCACTGCACGTCGGAGTTCCCCTGCGGTGATACACAATACTCCCCCCAAGGCCCATCGTTATGGGCGCTTGAACAGACAAGTAGGGAAACAAGGTTTCTACTCCAGCGCCTCTGAGTAGAAACCTTGAAGGGGCGCTATATAAATTTTGATTGATTAATTGATTGATTGATTGCCTGGTGAGGCTAGGTCATCAGTGGAGACTGAAGAGGGCTTTGACCGAGAGACTATACAGGGCGCTATGCGATGTGGACAGGCTCACCAGCAGGAACCCTGAAAGTGCTGGCTAACGCAGGAGCAGGTGTTGGAAGGACACCTAAGGGCAGAAAAAGCCGTTAAATAAACCCGCGTGGTTTTCATACCCTGACGGAAGAGGATTGTTCACCTCCCGGCATATAGGACCGAGAAGCCTCAAAAGAGGCATCATCGTCAGCGTAAAACTTGACACGGAAGAAACGAGAAGAAGGAGATACCAAAATGTGCAGTTATAAGTTGAGAAGTGCTTACGATGAATAGCTGTTTGTACCATGATCATGATCAGAATATGGAAACGTAGAACTAATGCACCGAAATCATAGAATTCGTGGACAGTAGGATGTGCTGATAAACTGTAATACGTATTCTATTTAAATGTGATAAGCCTGCACTGCATAATTCAATTATTTATGTTATGTTGGAGTGGCGTCTCTGGTGTGTGAACTCTGGATATCCACGGTTTTATTAGAGGTCTATTTAGTATTTGCAGTGGCTGGGGTGGGAGCGCCAAGTCTAGAATGTACTGTAGAGCGCGGCTGAGCGCCTCCGAGTAGGTTCCTAGATCAGGCGCTGTATAAATTTTGGAAATGAATGAATAAATTTACTTGTATGCTAACACACTTCTTCGCTTTTCCTTTCTTGCTTAGTTATATTGGATCGGTCCGTATCTCGGAGCGACCTTTGGAGCCATTTTCTACCAGTTGTGCACCTTCTTCAAGAACCGCTTGGAGCATCACAGACCGCCACCTCACGAAGACCAGGGCCTACGTAAGTGCATCAATCAATCGAAATTTATATAGCGCCTCTTCAAGATCTCTACTCAGAAGCGCATCAGACGAGACTTCTATTGCGCCCAAAATTTACTGCACCTTGTACGATTAATCTAATTACTACCTTTCGTACCCAGAGTCTCACGGGTTACTTTTTGGCCAGCGCACTTTGTCGGCTTTTCGGGTTAGAGAATGTCATGATGTCATGACTATGTTACCTGGCTTTGGTTGTCCGTGCATCTTAGACCTAGTTTATGCTCTAGCAGTCGACGTTGTAGTATTTCACAAGAGCCTCTCATAATAATTATGCCTTGGTCATGCTTGGCATGCTTAACTTGCATCACACGCGTCTTGCCTTGTACATGAACGACCTATACTTCATCTTAATGCAAATTAATGACAAGACCCCTCTCGTGTCCTATCGTACCTTCCTCGCATCTAGCTCCTTTTTATCTGTGTGCATTTGCCTCCCCTCCTCCACCTGAGAGAGGGACAGAGGGAGAGACGCACAGAGATGCACAGACAGAGACAAGCAGGGACAGACTGGCTTAGACATAGTACTTCAAAACAGAGACAGACAGGCAGATATACATATACAGACGCAAGCGTAGACAGACTTCAAAACAGATACATACACAGTACACACAGACGGAGGTAAACAGAGACAGACAGGCGTAGAGACAGACATACGTTAACAGAGAGCCAGACATACACATGGACGGAGACGGACTGACGACACAGACGGCAGTAGAGGCGGTCATCATGAATGTCCTGAGACTAACGACCCGTGTCACGTGACAAGACAGATTTACCTGGACCGTCGCCATGGTTACGACCTTTTGGGAAGGAAACAAAATCCGATTTCAAGTCGATAGTAATGATTATGCTTATCGGTGCAATTGGTTCTATACAGGAATAATCGAACGAATAGTCTGAGGCCCCAGCCTTAATAATATCACTTGCGCGGCCCACTGTCAGCCATGTTGGCGGGGCCCCAATTGGGTCACTTGGCTTACGTCTATTATTTCTGTCAACAAAAGCGTGGGACCCTACCTGATACTGTTAGGCTGCATGTGTGTGTGTGTGGACAAATGTGTTGGTCACATTGATTACATTGTCCTAAGGCTTGTCCTGAATAGCCTAGTGTCACACTAGACTGACATATATTAGGTTTAATGGTAACGCGTATTATTTAGGCCTATTAATTCATATATAGGATTAGGCCCTATCTATACCACCTGTTCAGATCTATTACTACTCAGAGGCGGTCTGGATTAGAGCCCTGGGGAGTTTACACGCCGAAGCGCCTCGAGCAATCGTGGGTGAAGGACTTGTTCAAAGTCCCTATATGCAGTGACTTGGAGCTGAATCTAACTCGCGACCCTTCGTACCCAAGGCGCCGACTATCCCACTGCACCACTATTCATTCATTCATTCAACCCTACGCCCCATGTTCATGATGGAGCTACATAAAAATTATATTCCTGGCTAACTGTGTCTACATCTGAATCACGACAGTGCTTAAGACATTCGATGCTTTCTTGTAGACAATCCGATCGACGGGACTCACGCTGACGACTTTCCGATGTGAGACGAAATCAAGACAGAGAGAAAGACATCTGAAGAAGTGGATTGAAACGCCACATTCTATGCACCATCAGTCCACACTCTTCACTCTGTCTTGTGTTTCTCATACAATGTGCGACTCCACCCTCATACTCTGCTTTACAACCCCACATTATCTAAACTATCATTCAACACTCTCTACCCTACCATTCAGCAGTCTATCCTCTCCCACTCCACATTTCTTCCTTTCCATTAATATAAAATGCGACTCCACACATACTCTGCGTTACAACGCCACATTCTCTCCTCTATCATTCAATATTCTCTCAACTACACCACGAATATTAAAATCTCTATCTTACCATTCAGCATTCTCTCATCTACCACCCCACATTCTCTCCACTACCATTCAGCATTCTATTCTCCCCAACTCCACATTCCTTCCTCTCCATTAACATGAATCCAGGCGCCCATCTAAGCCTATTAACCAGAGTTAAGTTCATTCGCTTCCCGTTCGTCGTACATTTCAACCTTTTCTCCGAACTACTCGGAAATCGTCTTTTTGAGCAGACGAGTAGTTCTAAACTTGCGAAAGTGCGTTTGACTGCATGATACATAGCAGCATTTAGGCCTGTCTATAATATAGCCTACGTGTATGTGTATTTGCCCACAAAGACACTAAAATTGCAAAAAATTCTTACGAGAGAAGTGCAGACGTCACATTTTGTCTAGCATAATATTATTTGTAAACGTTAAGAGTATATTGTATCAATAATATCATGGGTTTACGACTATACAGTGTCATCTACATGATTACGTACTTGTGAATAAATCACTGCTGCTAGAATTGTGTGCCAACAAGCCCCATCGTGTCATTCAGCAGCAGTGAAATCTAATGTGATTGATATAAATGGTAGTGTTATTTTTGTCTCGGTGTCTTTGGCTGTAGTTTCCTTGAGGCGATGCGAATAAGTAGGGCTGCATGCATGTACGCGGCAACACGAGTCCTGCAGTATGCTGTTGTGAGATTGTTAAAATGGCTGGTTATACTATTCATACATGTACTTGTATTACATGGTTTACACCGTTCAATTCGAGTATTATAGCATAGGAATCGAATTTAACTGTACAAAGCATGAATAGGTCTTTAAATGCAGATTTAAAAATTTACCCAAATTTCATCTGATATTGTTCTCGCTCTAATTCATTACCTCGTCGTCGGTGAGAACTGTTCGTTGATAAGGTGCTTGTGTTGATATGAGTGGCTATGTGGAGTCATTGTTCGCTTATAAGCCTATTACGATCTGTTCCCAGCATTGAATAGCGCCCTTTAAAACTTAGACCCACTATTTTAAATATACTGCACGCCTACATGCAGGCACGCGAGTTATTCTTTTAGAGACGTGGTCCGTGCATGCCATGGACAAAATAGTCCAGGGTCATTGTCGTAATCGTGTCAAGCTCCAAATAAATCATGTTCAAGTCATTTAGGCCAAACTCTAACTACCCGCACATAAAAATTGGATCAATTTCAGCCTAGGCTCTGAAATAATCCTTAAAGCATTGCATACCAGCTGATCCCCTAATCAATGTGAGATCTACATGTATATATTTGCCACTGACTGGAATGCAATTTTTGGTTAAATTCTCTTAAGTATGTGGAAAATTTTAGGATGATTCATTTTCAGGTATTAGAGATATATTAAAAACAGTTTGGCTGACTTTTTTAACCACGGTGTAGTAGGCCTTGTCTTCATCTAAGTTAATTAGGCCCTAATTCTCCTCGCATTCCTGCTTTCGTAACTTAATCTTTGTGTTACCTTTGATCGACATATTATTTCCTTCTCAAGCCACCTAATAGGCCTATCTATCATTAACAGGCCTATCTCGCGTATCTGTTTCTTGCCTAGGCCTACTCTTGAACTTCCTTAAAGTTTCCTTCCTTAGACTATCGTGCACAGATAGTCAATGGAAGAAGTAGGCCTAGATCTAAATTAGGCTTTTTGAGAGTAGGAAAGACAATATTGTGCGTTTCTGAGAAGAAAACAAACACCCTCAGAAAGTGACCAATTAAACAGGGGAAGGTATAGGTAAAGGAAAATCGATTTTTCTATCAAACGGGGCAGAGGGTTAAGATCACGAGATTCAAGTTCAAAGAGGAAAGAAGACGATGCAGATCCGATTCTACATTGGTTAAAATTGCGATGTTAATTAAGTAAATACGTTAGTATGTCAACCTTTAATTCTTAACTGCAGACTGCATTCTGAGTTATGCAAGAGTTAGTTTTCTAGGCCCATCGCCAAAAGTGGTGGTGACTTTGTGGTTGACTGTAACCACCACTTTCAAAAATGGCAATGACTTGACACCACCGTCACCACTCAAAGTTACGCCTATGCTTGCACGTGAGATCTAAATTCAGATCGCGATTACTGGGAAATTGAGTGTCAGCAGTGGTACTTACTTGTCCGACACATGTAGGCCTATGACGCCGGGAAGCCAAGCCATCGATGCGGACTCGTACACCTTCGTCCCACGTGTCCCATGATCCTTTGCCCGACATAGAGAGTACTTCAAGGACGGAAAGTGCCCTGGTACGACGTTTTAATTGCCAAGACTAATAACTGCAACGTCGCCAGACCAGCATTGCACCAAGGCCTAACAATCTCTTTCGCCGCTGACGTCACGCCGGGCTATTAATAGACGCGACTATTAATAGATAGCGCGTGTAAACAGCGTCCTCTTCATCAAGACAAGTGGCCATCGTGTGGCCGGCTCATTGCTATAAATAGAAGAGGGCTCGACAATAAATTCTAATGTTCGCCCTATTCGTTTTTCTATAGCCATGCGTATGGCCTCTATAACCCTACTCATTTCTAGCGTATAGGGTACGTCACAAAAGGTTCAAGTGATGCACGACCCAGTATTTGTCCTCCTGCAGTTATTGCCCTCTGCCAAAAATAGCCCACGACATATGCGTACCCTGGCTAAGAGCTTTAGGCAGCATTGAAAATGAAACACGTAGGCCTATCTCGAAAGTAGCCTATCAGACCGTATAGGTGTGCGAAATGCTAAATGTAATAAAGATTTTATTAAGCCTATTAAAAGAAAATTCAAGTTGCTACCTGTGAGAACTTCTCCTCAGGCGATATTCGATTATCAAAACTTTACATTGTCTTCACGATAAAATATTATGTGTATTGTATCGTATCGTGTTCAAGTACTTACCATATTTTTGCCTCTGCGAGTAGGAACTGTTCAGCGCTGATGCTAAGTTGCAGGTAGCACGCCAAAGGGCCTCATTCAACACGCCACCTGGCGAAGGAAGGTTGATTTTACCGATGAACGGATGAATAAACGGGTGGATGGATGAATAGATGGATAGACGGAGATGGATGGATGGATGAATGGATGGATGGATGAATGGGTATATGAATGAATTGATGAATGAATGGATAGATTAATAGATGGATGGATGAATGGATCAATGGTTGGATGGATGTATGAATGGATAGATGCATGGATAGATGCACGGATGAATGAATGGATGGATGGATGCCCGGATGATCTGACCAATGGATATCAAATCAGATGGCAAACGAACAATATAATAATGGATCTGAATTAATGGCAGAATATGGGAACAATTAGACCTTTTGTTTCATTAGCCAAACTGTCCATCAGTCCATCAGTCCGATTGCTTTTAAGTATAGGCTTTGTGAACGTCTGCATAATCTATCGGTTCATGTATACATGTCCGTCTGCATGTCCGCGTCTTTGTATGTGTTTGTTTCATCTATACAGTGTCTCTGTTTGTACATCAGTCTCTCTGTATGTCTGTCCGTTCTAATGACCAAGGTATGTCTTTGTATGTTATCTGCTGTTTCCTTCTTTCTATATAGGCTACCTGTCTCTCGTTCCATATACAATTATACATGTATACATGCGTCTTCATGTCATTCTGTACCTGGTCTTCTGTCGATTTTTTGATTGTATCAGTCTATTCAAGATTGGCCTTTGTCACAGATAGCACCCTATCCATCCAGTTTTTAATTATCCCAGCTACTGGATTTACCTGGATTCCACGGACAGGTTCGGACTAGACTGAGCACCCTGTATTAGCACTCAGGTGAGACAGCAGGCGCTCTATGCCCATGCATTGCCCACGCTCCACTGCGCGCCTACGGCTGGCTGCCCTGCGCACAGGCAGAGCTTCACAGTTCCGCACATAAATCCATTATTACGCGTAGGCATATATTCAACGGACTGCGCCCGTGTGCCATTCGCCTCTGCATTGAAAAAGACACACGCCTATCATACACACGAACTGTATAGTCTGCAATAATTGTCTTCGTTGCAGTTATTGATATATTCATACTCCGTGTATTCGTTGGCGGCAGGTGACCGCGCCTAGGGATGCTCGAGTCTTGCAGATAGGGACAGATCTCTGAACACACCACAGTTCCCGTTATAAGCTGGACTGCAACGGAAGACACGATTCCGTAGGCGATCTATACGGTTGTTGCTCGAGACTATACGCTATTCTACTGCATGTGAGGACACTCTAATAGCGCAAACATGACTTCTTCCTTGAACTACAGAATCGATTTCGCCATCGTTTCAGTTTCGCTGTTGTTCGTACAGGTTCGTATTTAATGTAAACGTATTACAATGTAAAACTGCTAGTACGCAAAAGAACCTCATTCAACATGCCATCTATGACATGACCCCGTGTCCAGGACCTTAAGATTAGTTCACTTCCGGCTCAGGACCAAGGAAAGGGATGAGCGCCTCCTAATTGGCCTTCGGCTCGTGGTGGACTTTACTTACTGCTAGTGTTATTATTGTTGATATTAGGCCTATTAAGCTTATGGACTAAATTACTTGTTTGCCCAGAGGAAACGGTCATCTATCAGTGACTTTAACATTAAGCCTGCTTAAAACTGTACACTGGAATTCCAGGAATGGGTCTCTGTGGTTACAAGGTAGGCTAAGCCCAAAGGTCACAGCCTTAAAGCGCTTTATTATTGACTATTATTATCATTATTCTTATTGATGTTATTGTTGCTGTAGTTCTAAGATACTTCTTGTTCTGAGGTGGCCAAAATCTCTCAGGTGCCTGAATACATACCTGTGCATGTAATTTGTCTGAAAACGATCCTACGCTTCATCATTATCGTCGTCGTCGTCATAATCATCATCATCGTCGTCATCATCATCATCATCACAATAATTTATTATTGTCATTATCAGCACCATAGTCATGCATCGTCATCATCAGAATTAGGCCTATTATCACCATTATCATCATCATCGTGGTAGTTATTTTTAGTGATTGTAACGAGCATGTTGTCGAGAACTCGGCTATTCACAATGACTTGCAATAAGGAGTTATAGTGTGAAAGAGTGGGGCACCATAAAAATTCTGTTTTGGACGGTATTGTCAGGCTGCGGTACGAATAATACTGTACATTATAAGGTGGGGCGTGGTAGTGTAGTGGGATGATCGAAGTGTCGCGGCCGAAACGTCGTGGGTTCAAGTCAGATCCAAGCCACTGCCTAATATAGAAGCGGGATAAAAACATGAAAATATAACTAGAATTATTGGAATTGTTATAAGATGAAAATCTAACTTAAACTGAAAGAGGAAGGAACCCTGGAAATATAACAACAATTTAAAGCAGGATGTAAGAGTAGACAAAATTTCGGTAGGCGAAGTGTCGTGACATGTGTGATGTGGTTATGTAAAGCACATGAGTCAGTCAGAAATGTCGGGGATGTACAGGTAAGCCTATATGCGGTTTGAAGTGTGCAAGTTTACATACAAGGTGACTAAATGAATTTGCGCAGCCATAAAAGCAGTTATGTCCAGTTGATACTAAATATAGTTAAGGACGTTCGGAGCCATCTTATTTTGAGTAATTTACACTGGTTGTTGCTTTATGCAGTTCAGTTATAAAAATTCCTAAAGAAGTCCTATGTCAGACGTGAAGACCTCTTCTATCAGAGCCTTGTATGCGTCCCATCCATCGTATTCACGATAGTAACATCAACTATTGAAAGTTGAACTAGCTTTTATTATTATCTCACTTTGACTCTCACAGGTCGGTCATCTTACAAGTATCACTTTTAGCGACGTCTCACTTTCCTAAACCACATGATGACCCAATGCGAGACCCACCTTAACAGCTACAGTACAGTACTCTGCTTCCCAGTCCATGGCGAATAGACTCAAGCACCATGGACTCGATGAAACGCTTGTAGTTAGGTTGATGCTCTGCCCTTAACTCTGGAATGGCGCATTCGAAGTTAACAGATTACGAATACGATTATCTAGATCAATCAATCAATCAATCAAAATTTATATAGCGCCTCTTCAAGATCTCTACTCAGAGGCGCTCGATGTCGGCCATCAACAAAATGGCACTATTGCATTTGTTCTGGACTCTTCTGCATTGACACTTATCTCTACTTTATACCGGTTTCAACTGGACCTTAAATTGATTTGCCAGTCCAATGTCTAGTTTTTATTCACCTGTTCAAGGTGGGAAGTGGTGGTGTAGCGATAAGGTTGCAGGTTCGAATCCACCTCAAGCCCTTGCGTATGGACCCTAAGCAAACAATTTATCTGGGTTGAGGGTGAGACAATTGGATAATAGACTGAGACCGAGTGTGCTTCAAGACTCCTTCAGGTCGACATAACGTTCATTCGCTTGGAGGCAGCGTTGTATATGAGATGTGTAATGAATTGGGCGCCTTGCACGGCAGCCAATGGTTCAGTTTGACAGAGGTTCTGTGATCACCTCAATCAGCCAATCGATCAATCAATCAATCAATCGTTTTTTCAACCAGGCAACAAATTTATATTATATCACAATTAGCCATTCTATAAGTCACAAAATGGGGCCTCTTAGCCCCTAGAGGGATAGAAAATCCCGCTACCTAGGGACACCAAATTCCAATTCAATGCACAATGGTGGCCAAAGTGATCATTTACAAACAAAAGGCAACCCAAAACAGTAAAGAAACTTTTGGGTTATTTCGAATTTTTTTTTTGCATTTAAAAATATCTACCGTGATCAGATGTTATCGTGGGTTTCTTGGGAGCAATTACAAACATATATAGTCGTTTAAATGAGAACATGGTCGACAGACTGCAACCAATTAAAAGTACAAGTTTAGACGAAATACGGCCCGCTTAGCTCGACACGCAGGTCGGCCGAATAATAGATTCGTTTCTTAACACTAACGGCCTAAGTGTTGGAACACTCCTGGTACGGCCAATCCAGGAGTGGGAGGGGCGATCTTTATTTTTCAACAGACCCGGGACAAACATCACAACAGAAAGCACTTTTGGCAGCTAAAACGAAACTGAAATAAATTTACTGCTCTGTAGTGAGGTATGAACCCATGACCTTCGACTCTGACAACACAGGTTATCGACCAGCGCTCTCACCACTGAGCTATGGACCATAAATGATTAGATACAATACGATATGCTCATAATTTTTATTAGGCCTACTGCACTATTGGGCAAAAGTGAAACTCAATTAAATGTCCGAGGTGACGCTATAATAATATTCAAATAAAATAGGCCTATTAGTGAATTACTAGGTGTTTTATTGGCGCTAGCGCCTATGGTTATAATTTTGATTGCTGAACTATTGGGTATTGAGTAAGCTTATAAGTCAGATGTTCCCATCTTACTTACTCGCTTTGTATAATTGTCAGATTACGTTAAGCAAAAATGTTATTAGGTTCTCTGAGTAATAGGTGACGTTGGTGTGGAGCGTCGCCTCTGGCGTAATACAGTCTGTGGCTTTAACGGAGGTCAATCGAAGTTGGAGGTCAATCGAAGTTGAAGACTACGGGGCGCCACAGGAGAAATGAACAGAACAAACATATATTTAAATAAATAATAATGACGTCATCGGTTGAAGGAGCAAGTTTTAAAATTCTCGCTTGGCGTAAAATGCATAAATTCTACGGCATTTGTGAACGTTTGATTTGGATTTTTACATTTATAAACAAGTTATTGCTTCGAAAATTAGAAAACCTTATCGACCGAAGCGAAATCAGCCGGGATTTACTATGGTTTGGTCTGAACATTCTCATCATCATCAATGCTATAGTTGGATCTTCATAATTTCGCGTCGCTTTTAAATGGCCGATAACGTAAACTTTGCCATGAAAACGTATTGTCCTATAAGGCTGCGCCTAACGGTATACGTTAAATCCGTTTAAAAAACAATAATGGATGCTAATCGCGTGAAACACAATATGAGCATGAAGCCTACCAAAAGGAAAGGGACCTGCGCGGTTTGCTGGGCGACATTCAAAACACATTCATCCGATGGCACCCTTCATCTCCATGGACCGAGGTCTTCTCCCTGCCCTGGATCAAACCAATCACCGGCTGAGATGCTTGCGCCCGGCGTGTGTTTGTCATCTTCCCATACAGCCGACCAAGAAAATCAGTCATCCATTATAATACAGCAAATACAAACGAACAAAGCGACCTCGCTCGTTCAGTATCAATCATTGTGCACCCAGTCTTAGGAGGACCACTCGTAAAGAGAATTCCTCGATCGGCAAGAGCATCTTGTGCCTTCCTCTTTGGTGAACTGATAGAAGCTGTTGTAAAACAACCAGATGATACGGGGAAATGGTCGAACCTACTAGCTTTTGGTGGAAGCATTTTGACAAAACCAAAAAGAGGAGGAGTGAAACGCAAACTAACGCGCACCATAATCTCTAGGATAACAAACTGGCGTTCCAAAGGACCATCTTATGACACAAAGGAAGACGAACATGAACCAAATCACGTTCCTCGTACAAGATCAACGAAGCGTGACTTTGTACAGCACCTAGCCTCAGCAGTTTCCAGCAAACTAGAGGATGGCAATTATAAGGCTGCGATCCGCCTCATCTGCAGCGATGACGAACCAGCCCCCGACACTCCTGAAACGTTGGCTGGTCTTCAGACAAAACACCCGCCAGCTCCGTTAGACAGAAGACCAATCTGTGACCCAAACCAATCAGATCGGTTTCTTCCGTTGAGAATCTCAGAGCAATCGATCGTTAAAGCCATTTCTTCATTTCCAGCAGGTTCAGCAGCTGGTCCAGACGGTATCAGTCCGCAGCACCTCAAGGACTTAACGTCGGCTGGGGTCGATTGCAATCTCATACTCCATCTGAGCGGATTGGTTAATCTGATGTT
>JAQFXW010002007.1:0-13773 GCA_034693945.1 Dendrobaena attemsi
ACCTAAATTTATATAAAAATTTATAACGTTACTATCTTGTAAACATATTCTGCGTTATTGTCAGAGTGTTTTCTTGCATTAAACGAATATACATACATATATCGAGCAAGCCATTGTGTCTGTGTCCGTGGCGCTTCGGCGTGTAAACACAGAAAACACCACAGGCCTGTAGTCGGGACCGTCCCTATGAAGTAGTGGTCTTAAAGGGGCAGTATAGAAAGTTGAATAAAATACTTACTTACTTACTTAAAAGGCTCTAACTGTAAGCCGCTGTAGGCCTATATGTATACAGCGGATATATATATTAGATATTTTATATAATATGTGTGTATATATAATTATTATATTTAGGTATATATGCGTATATATAATATAGTGTTTGTGTGTAAGTGAGTAAGTAAGTGAGTAAGTAAGTAGGTAGGTAGCGGGTTCCTTGGTAGTTAGTTGTGCTTTCCTTGTTATCATTTGGTTGCTCTGAAAAGAGCCGTTTTCTGTGTGTCGACCGGAAGACGATTGCTTATGCTTTCTTTGGGCGTAACTTTGGTCTAAAACGTGGGGGGGTACAAATTTTTTCTCAAAATTTCTTGCACAGTCATTTTGGACAGAGGTTAGTGGAATACCTAGATCACACAATGTTTACGATACACTTGAAGGGGCGCTCTAGAAATTCGCTGTTACAAAATAAGAATATTGTCATGACAAAGTGGCAATTTGGCACTCTGAAATTCACCGGGCGACCCTATATAATTTTAAATCTCAATTCTATTCACCTAAACACGCTGAACTTTGAGATTGCAAGAACTGCGAGGAAGCTATAGTTTAGCCTACCTCTATTGCAGACTCAATAACAACAATTATTATTAGGCCGATTAACGTGTTTAGTGTCAGCAGACGCCGGCAAGCCTAACTATAGTAGTACAATTCGAAAATATGGAATGACTTTTTTAATTTCCATTTGAAAAAGTGGGAGGGGGGTGCGGTGCCCCACTTCAAAAAGTGGGGGGTACATTATGTACCCCTTGTACTCCCCACAAATTACGCCTATGGTGTAATATGCTTATAATATCCTATGCTGGGCCCAAATAAAACAAAAACATTGAAAAACAACTCTCCCCTCCTCTTGTGCTTAGCTTTAAACGTAATGAAGCGATTTTCCTGTTCATTTTTCAATGAATATTATTGATTGGTTGAGAAGATCCTTCACCACCGCTCGTCCGTTTGAATGGGCGCCCCGGTCTCTGTGCACGGACCTACGTGTCAATCATCTTCGTTATGAAGGCATTGTAAAATAAACGTAGGCCTATTAACCGTAAGTGCTAGCCCGAGATTTAAATTTCTGAAATAAGCCAGCATTATAGCATCGGGAATCGTACGTACCGACCGAACCGCGGTCCACAGAAGCACCTGAAAGGCGGCCAGCGCCCTTATACCGATCGATGTAGACATAGCTAACTATTCTTTTAGGTGACGCCTTATTACCAACACAGACACCAATGGAGTAGAACATTATTGTATTGCAATGCTCAATTGTATTGCAGCTGCTTGAGGCAGATTCAACTCTGTGACCTTACTGTTACTAGGCGCAAAACACAGTATTTTCGTTCACAAAGAGTTGACCCTAAATGAGAAATGTGAGTGTAGACCATTGCCATCTTGATACTGTATCAAGATGGCAATGTGTAGACCCTCTACAATATTGTAATGATAGCTGATAGGCTTATAACTTAAAAATATTTAAATGTAATCATGCATACAATTGCAGCTTCCATTATTCCTTTGAACCCCATTAACGGCTTTAGCGGTTTGTTTGATTGTTTTTCATACAGTTTTCAAGGTCTCGGGTTCATAGGGTTAAGATAAGTTTATTATTACTAGTATGGCATTAATTTCGACATTTTACATAACCTGGGACTAATAGAACTGTAATAATAGTTCCAGATTTTGCTATTTGTGTTTGCTGAGATTAAATCTTGGGCAAATCCTTCACTCACAATTGCTCAAGGCGCTTCGGCATGTAAACTCCGACACACCTGCGGGCTGTACTCGGGACCAGAGGCTTCTATCCCCATACCAAGCGGGCGCAAGCATGGAAAACAGGGGGGGAGAACATTTTACAATTTTCAGAAACAGAGGGGGAAGATTGGTCAGATGGGATGGAAGAATATTTTTGAGGGATAAAAATGGAAAGTCATGAGTTTTTGAGCCCGGCTGCTTGGGGGATAGAAGCCCCTGCTCGGGACCGTCTCTGAATAGTAGTGTACTGTAAGAGGCGGAATAGAAATGCACACATATATTACAAATACTGGTAATGGTAAACAGCTTGAAATATCTGTTAGCTAAGAAATTGCATTGGAATTGGTTTTGCCACCACGACCAATACTCACCAGTGGCACACCTATATGTATTAGCAATGCAATCCAGAAATGTATGGACCGCAATTTATATTGTGTGCAAGTAGGTCTATGCATATGTATCTCCATAAAAAATTATGAAATGTAGACCTATGTAGATATATTGCACATATAACCCTTTGTACATGTGCACATGTGTATAATATATATGTGTTATAGTTGTGTAGTGTATACACATGTATCTGGTTATCTTTTCTTTTCTACTATGTATTTGGCTCGTGCAGATGTCACGATGGTGATAAATACGTATGTCCAGTATAGGAGTTCTAGCAGATCTATTAACAGTACTGGTGTATAAATTTGTTTTAATGACACTTTATATACCAAAAGATTTCACAAATATGAGATTTCCACAAATATCGTCAAGAACAAAACTTTTTAAGTTGAGTCTATTTTCATTTTCACATATAAACGAAAGACAATATTATTAGGCCTACTTGAAAGCACAGCACTGGACAAAAAACTAGACACACTGTTGACGATTGCAAGACAAACACATACAAGCACAGTCACATATTAATAATGACCCTACTGTGTAATGACTAAAGATCTCCTCTATACTTAATTTCAGGGAATTGCAGTAAACAGTAAAAAAAACTTGATACAAAGTTTACATCTACAATGCAAACATATCTAAGAAGCGTGCAATTGAAGCGATACTATGAAATTGGTCTTTGATCTTCAACGCTGCAACGCACTATTTGAATTTCGATTGTAATCTGCTTATTGCTCACAAAAATTATTTACATGGTGCTTTACAAGAATTTTATAGCCCATATGGCCATGCACACAATACAATTTTTCAGGATCATAGTGACATAGCGTAGGCCTATCAATGTAAGGACTAGATATTGCTATGACAAGTTACAGCACAAACAATATTCACATATTTCCATATTTCATGTAGGCCTCAAGTAAACATAAATAAACAAATTAAATAATTGCGAGCAGAGGCTGTTCTTGACAGGGTGACCAGTTTCTGTCTAAACAAGTCTCAAAATTGCTCTAAGTGAAACAATGGCTCTGTACTGAACAAACTTAGACACCAATGTCCATAGAATTTATCTTTGTACTAACTGAACTCCTCTCAGTCAATAACAAATGCAGTGCTTCTTAATTAATTTGTTCTCGCTTGGCTTAATTGTCACAACAGAATAAAGATAATGAAGTCTATGATATCTGCCCAATCAGCTGCTATCACACCTGCACTACACATACAGCTTTGCAATTTAGTTTTAATCACCATGTTAGTATTAATATTATTAAATTGATACTTGTAGAAAAAAAAATAGTAGTAAGAAAAGTAATATCTTGTAACCTTTTGAGACTCAAGGACCACTTACCAATTTCTTGCCTCTGTTCCGAACCACCACTGAAATGTTTATTAGGCCTTGAGTTCGTTTTTAACGGTCTTGGTCTTGAGACCAAAAGTCTTGGTCTTGAGGTTCAAATTCTTGGTCTTGCCAGAACTTGACTGTCAATATAAACTGTGATCAATAAGGGCAGTTTTAAGGTCATTATAGGCCATAGGCACTAGTGTATTTGTGAACACTAACTTACAACTCTTTTTGCAAGTGGTCAAGTTCAACAATATTATATTAAATTGACCGTTAATACAAAATTATTTGCTGTCAAATCTACATAATATGTGGGGCAAGGGGACTGTACTAACAGTGTGCTATATTACCCATATCCAGATCAGTCTCGGATGACTGAATGTGTAGCTCATGGAATGATGGTACCAGAGAGTAATTTAATGCTACAATATTAATTTGAATGTTACACAGTACCAACATTTAGCCATGTTTTTTCTCAGCTCTCAGACTGAAAATAGCTTCGATTTTATTGTAATCATTGAAGGTAGTGTGCCAGTTTAACAAATGGTTTGGTAAAAGATACGACCTCGCAAGACTAGAGAAATTCACTGCCAGAATTGAAGACATTCATTAATAATTTGAAATCCTCAGTGCCTTCAAGACAGCATGCAATTTACGAGATTTGGTCGTGAGAGAACATGAGCTTGACAGGCTTTAGATTGGATCAAAGAATAAGGATGTTGCCGTGTTACACTGATGCTCTACTATATTGTTTGCTTAGAATAAAAGAAAACTTTCATGTTTTTTCATAAAAGCAGCTGGTTGGTTGTTCGACTTGACAATTTTTAGGCAGTTGAGTCATGTTGTTTCTAACCCACTCACCTTTCATAAACCAGGTACTGAACAAAGAGTGAATAATTTCAGCACTTATCAAAATATTCCTCCTCAACAGAAATCGTCATCTGCCCCTCACAGCCCTCGACGAGCTGAAGTAAGGCTTTACACGTCACCCTCTCACCTTCTGTCCAACACCGTTGCATCAGATCTGACCAAATAACTCTTTCCTCTTTGCCAACGCGACTACTGTCCATCTCGCTCGAGCAGACATGATGAAGACTTGGACGATGAGCTTCGACGAATACAAGGAACTTGTCAACAGAATTAATGACGAAAGCAGCTTCACTTATAACTTCTGCCGAATCAGTGACAAGTTCTGACAAATTTTCGACTGTGGTAGTAGCGCTGGAACAGATGTCACGCCAATATGCGTGCTCTCCTGTCCACATTTCATACATTGCGATGCCCACACTGTACATTTCCGCTGACGGAGTGTAGGATGCTGGTGGGTAAACAAGTATTTCTGGTGGCAAATGAGTGAATCGGAGCAGACCTGAAGTTGTGACATCACGTGGCACGAAAAACATCTTGCGACAGCTTATGTTTGTCAGCTTAATGACACCATCAGCACCGATCTGTGTGTGAGAGAGAAGAAACAATAGTTAAGTATCACTGCATGACACATTGAAAGATAATAGATCAAAACAAATACAAAGGTCACACAGAAGTGAAACTTCTAGGCATTAAATTAAACTTAAAGGCATTAAATCAGTCAACAGGAGAAGAGTCAGACATCCAGCTGTTTTAAACCTGTTACAAATGGACTTATGCGGATTTCTCAAGAAGGAGAGCGGAGCGGGCATTTTAGGAACATTGGGAGTTGATATTATTCCAAAGGGTAGCAACATGAAATGGACAAGAACCTTTAAGGAAACGAGTTTGTATCACACTGTTATTATTTTAATACTATTTTCAGAGCTCTTATTATTATTGCTAGATCTTTTGATCTATCTAAGCCACAGCTGTGAGGCCTTTGTTTTTGAACTTGAAAAAGATTTAGACCAATGCAGTTAATGCCTTTGATTAGTTTCCTGGAAAAGCAATGTATAAAGTTACGATAACAATAACAATTGTTGTCATCACTATTAATCTTATTACATCTATTGTACGCACAAGCATATTTGTATCTGATTCAATTTATAAACTGTTTATGCCATTCTATTAAGAACTGCTCAAAAGCTTAGAAACAAATCGAAAATAATGCAAAAATTCAGTTCCTTGGTATGAACCGTTATCAACTTCATTCTATTTCATGTATTTCCGGTGGAGAAGTCCTTTCCCTCTATAGCTGATCTTTGAAATGGCTAACAGTGGTTCCCAACCCATGGCAAGTTTGCCAAAAGTGGCCCGCCAGGACTTACAAAATGAGTTTTCAGCCTCGCAATGAATTAACATAAAATATATGCAAAAAATAACAATTCGAGCAGGAAATAATATATAATTATTTTCTATTACAAATTATGTCATTTCAAAGTTTATAAATAGCATCTACAATAAATATGTCTGCCACTAGTTCCCATACATGTTCCCAGTCTCTTTTGAAAGTTTTTGATATCCTTGTTGATAAGTTCCAAAGGCGAATCTTCGCATATCCATTCCAATGTAACTTTCAATTCTCTTACAATTTGTGGATTTGGTCACAGATTGTGGCATTCCTCCAGTATTGATCCTCATGTTATAAAAGTGATTCAGAACATAATATATGGTTGTGAACACATTAAACACAAGTTGTAGGACAACATCAAGCTTTTTGATAACAATTAATATTTGAGATGTGAATTAATAAAATTGGTCTTTCGCATTACTCACTTTTGGACCATCAAAAAGTAGTGGGTCGCCTCATTAAAAGTGCTGTAACTATTGTTCTGTTGAAATCTTTTGATAAAATTTGGCAGATACAGGACTTACCTTCAAACTGGTAAAACTTGATTTACACATTCTTACTTATCAATAAACCTTAGATGCTACTCTTTTTTGGCCCACCCTATACTGTAAAAAGCTGAGATGGCAGCAGAACCGCTTACCCCAAGAGAGTCGAGAGATAGGTCAAAGTGAACCCATCCGCGGTCATGCAAATAGTCTAAGCCGCGAAGTATCTGCAGCATTATTTTCCTCAGGTACGTCAGCTTCACCCGGATGCTGGAAGGTGGCACCAACTCGTGTGCCACTGCCAGGTGCTGACGTACTGACATCTGGAGTGGCTCAAGCAGGTGGTAGAGGTGACCTTTAGATTTGGTCACTGCTAGAAGTTTGACAATATTTGGACAAGCCTGGAATCTAAACACGGAAGTACAATAAAGAGACAACAGAATACTAAATGAATATTCTATTTATATGTTCAGAATAAAAGCATAAATTGTCTTCAATAGTATCTATGACATGTACTTCTACTCTTATGCATCTGTTTTGCAAAAGCAATTGAAGACCATTCTGTTTGACAGTGGGTGACCTTGAATAGTGAGGCAAGGTCACTTGATTGCTGAAGTACTATATAAGCAAGTACTTTACAATGCCAGATGCAATACAATACAATACCGTAAATATTCTGTGCTGTATTTGTTGACAGTTGTTTTCATTACTTTTGCAGATCATTTTGTTTAAATGCGGAATTTGCTCAATAAAAGGGGAATTACTGCTCTTCAGCCTGCATGCCATAATTCTTTCTTATTTCATCATGGACTTACTGCGCTTAAGACAAATTTGGTTAGACTCACGCTTTTGTAACTTTTCAGTAACTGGAATAGTTCACATACAATTAAAAGGGAATGGATTTTTACCATGTATAACAATCATCTGCAACATTTCTCACACCTGTACGCTTCTTCTTCCATGAGATAATCTTCCACAGATTTCGCATCCAGTTTATACGAGATGTACTTTAGCGCTGCAACCCTTGCATCACTGCTTACGGTTGAGTCATTTTCATGGTGTTTCAGTTGCTTCTTGGTCCACTGAACCATGACAATTCTTCCGCTCAAACCATCACAGATGACGCAACTGGAATCACTCGGCATCCGCAATTCCTCAAAGTTGACCTCCAGCTTCTCTCGTCTGATATGAAGGACTCGAAAGGTGACTAGAAGTAATCGACAGTGTTCAAAGACTTCCAGGAGCGGCTGATAAAACCGCTCAAGATCGGTTGTTTCACGATCATCATCTCGAAGACTGATGATCTGAGCACGATCAGCCTCGATTTGCCTTGGAACCTTTGAAAAATAACACAACAGAATGTCACAGTTTTGTTAACCAGTTGATCACTGCTACAGTGTTACATTCCCTAGCGTTACACTTCAACTATGTCCGAGTGTCTCCGAGTCCACACACAACCAAATCTGGTAATCTTCTCTCTGACTACTTGTCAAAGTGTCCTCTTTCAACCTCACAATTGCAACAGGCCAGTGCATCTTAAGACAGGTTGATGTGATTTCTAGAAATATCTGCCATAAAATGTGATTCATTTTCTTTCTTTGTGATCACATAAAAATAAAATGACAACAAATGCTACTCATTGCTTTGAGTTTACTGGTGTGGCCCTCGGCTTCAAGAACAACATCTTTGGTGGCCCACAGTATAAAAAATGTAGGACAGCGTCAATGTACAGTACTATATACAGAGTGGGCCAAAACACTTCTTTGTAACATTTTCTGCACTACAGTTTTTGAATCATTAGAGTACATGCAGTAGATTCACTGTTGGCTTAGAAATATTTTGATAAAATTCAGTGGTTATATGAAAGTATGAACTACCTTTGAGGCTGCAGAATTTCATTAAAAAATGTACACTTTTGGCGGAACAAATAACAAAAACTTTTAAACGTTATTTGAAGCACCAAAATAATGTGTGTGACATCACTAAAGTTTGTTCTGTGTGAAATGTTGTGGTGAAATGTATACATAGATATTAATTGCTTTTCAGTCTCTAAAATTAAAGTTGAAAATTCTTACTTTTAATCGAAACATTAAGAAAAACCCGTAGTGTTCTCACTTGTTTTGGCCCACCCTGTATAACCAGATTATTTACTAATAAATCAGTCAATAAATGCACCGACTGACCTCCTGTCGCAGTTGACCAATGCATCGAGACGCTGAGCCAAGTTGTGACTGCACAAATTCATCCAGGTCGGTCGATTTGACGAAGATCTTGATCGCTTCTTTTGTCCTTCGCTGGAGGTATGTCGTCTTGTTGGCCTTATACTCTCGTAGTTTGCTCTCCGACAGTTTCTCCGACACAAACTCTTTTGCCGCGAGGCCACCGATTATCGGAAGGCCAAGCAGTGCAGCAGCAAAAGCAAGTGGAATGAGTAATGGAGCAGCCAGTCCAATGGCCAGCTTCTGTCTCCAGTGGAGCGTGACGTTGAAGGGAAGCATGAGCGGCAGAGCGAGACCACCATCGTCCATCGCAGTTAACTGGCTACAGTGGGAGGGAGAATCATTGTCACTGATCTCAAGTCTTGAATCATGTCTTGAAATCATTGTCTCGACAGATGATAGGCGGGTATTTATTCCGCGGAATCGGTATTCAAACAGCTGGATAAGGCGCGGTCGCTGAACCTCAAAGAACTTCGTATTACGCTCCCATGACAGCATCTCATGTCGAAGACGAAGCTGGATCTTCTGATGAATTGCAGCCTCGATATCTGACCACAGCTAATGAAACATTGTGCAATAATATTTAACATAAATTCAATTCAATGGTTTTTTATTGACAAGAACAAGACAGTACAACATTAATAAACAGACAAGGTTTAACATATTTTTGTCATTGCTCAAAGCCAACAGGAAGACCCAAAAGGAATTATTATCCCACTAGAATGGGTCACCTACAGTTTACATAACAAAGTACAGCAGTAAGATGGCTACATTTAATTTTGACATAAATATTACGCTGTCACGTCCTAATCTTAATTTAACAAAGACAAACCAAAACATAATAAACCGACAAAACAAAGACTAATGGCCTAGATAACAATGGACTATGTAGGAGATTTTAATAACCATAATCTTATACATAATATAGCATATTGGAACAACATAGCACCATTTAGGATACAAGACTTAAGTATACCACATTAATTTTGTGGGATAACACAAGATGACATTATTTGTGCTATCATTGATAGTCAGAGATGTGAAGCTACATTCTCTGAATACTTGTTAAAAGTATACATGTAAAAGCTTAACTTCAAAACTGATACTAAATATGATATATCTATATTGCAGAATTTATAATATAACATTAAACGCCCATCTAAATACAGCTAATGAATTGGAAATATAATGATACTTACAAATGCAAATACAATCATCATCATCATCATCATCATCATCATCATCATCATCAGTTGCTGGCGACAGCCATTTGGTGGTGTTGGGTTCAAAATTATACAAATAGATGAACTTCATTGTCCTTGGTCTTGTGTCAAATCCTATGCTCTTCTCAGTGTTAGTCCAAGTGATGTTATGTCATCTCTTAATACATGATTAAAATTATACTCACTTCTTCATCTGGGGCATTTTCTTCATTCCAGGTAGAAAGGCGTTCGATGACATCATCGTGCATCAGGTGGTTGCGTAGCAACGAAATACCTGTCAATCAAATGTCATCCTAGAATGGATGTAATATGCAAAATAGTAAATAATTCATTGATATTATTGTATGTATGTTTGTTTAATAAGCAAGTGAATATAAACATATTGTATAAATTGTAGTATTATACCTTCTTTACTTTTCACATCCACTTCCATCTGAAGTGCCATGAGAAATGCTTCCGATCTTTCCGTCAGGGCCGTCAGTCGGGCAAGGATGTCTTTGTACGTCTGCAGCCGACCTTCATGCGACCTTTCTGCTTGATTGAGGAAAGACTTAAGGTGATGCAGGACTCGTGACACATAAGAATTCAACCACCTGTAAATAGATTGTAATAGCTTGAAATGCATGGGCTTATTTATTTAATGGGGATTTACGGGTCCAACAGGTCTCGCCTCTTTTTCTTACTTTATCTCAAATGCAAAATTATACATTGTGAAATTTCCTGGTCATGTCCAATGGGGAACACTCCCAACAAAATGTTGGGCTATGTTTCTGTAGCTTTACTTTACTGTTTCAAGGCATGGTAGAGATGGTACAAAATTAAGATTTTCCCAAGTTTTACTGGGGTCTTGAGTTGAGTAGTACAGACATAATATCGAGATATGCAAGTATAAATAATAAAAAATTTAATATGTACATATGCATGATGCATAACAGCTAGGCATACCCATAATGAAAGAGTACACGGTTGTCTATGCTTGAAGACAGTGTCCTCATCATTGCCTGCAGAATGGCGTGTAGAGATGGATTAAGACTGCTGTCACCATTTTGTGGTGAAGATGAGTCAGAGGGAGAGACAGATGACTGAACTGTGTCCTCACTAGAACACGTTACATCGTCGAGGAGTGACATCGAAATGCCCTTCTTTGTGACACTCTCACTCGTTACCCCGCTGGAGTCACATACCTGAGCAAAATGCAACTACATTTACATAGCTACTTTCATGAGAAATCATCAGGCCTAGTAACCGTGACTTAATGCCTAATAGAGAAGTCACCAGATTACATTTGACCAGCTTATAATCATCTAGTTATCATTCGTCTATGGTTGGAGGGCAAGAGATGAATTGTAACATTGGGCATAAAGGACAGAACATCAAGCAACCACAGGATTGCTATTTGCTATCCATTCCTCAGTAGCAAAGATGAAATGAGAAGTAGAACAGATGGGTGCCTAGCAGGCTGCTATGTAATTAAATTCAGGTCCTGCTAAACTTTTATCATAATGTTGTCAATGATTTGCATCTATAACATGGATGCTATCTTACTTCATACTGAATTCAACAAACGAAGACATTATGGTTAAAGATAAGATACTTTTTTCTCCTCACTATCTTTGATAAATTTCAGCTATAAATTCATGAGTGTCTTATTCCATCTAATCACTTCCATCACTCTACTATAACTGTATTTAATCTGATCAAATTATTCAATCGATTTTGTAGCATATATCTGCATGTTATCCAATAAATTCCAGACTAGATTTAATTAATAAATTCTACAGCAGTGTGTTGAGAATGGTCACTACTTTGGGATACAAGGCAGCAATCAAAATAATTGCAAGTGGAATAAATAAAACAAAATTGATTAGATGACACAGCCCATGTACAGAGAAATTTAGTGATCTGATCTCATGATTTCAGACAACCAATTACGATAATGCCTGACCAAAGATTGATGTACACATTGCAAGTACAATTGCTACATTTTTTGTTTTGAAGATTCAGAATGTTTTGAAGATTCAGTTTGAAGTCCAAGCTGTTGAATTCTGGTTGAAATCTGTTATGTACAGACTGCCAGATTCTAATGAGGTGCCACAGCACCAATGTCGAATTTCGATTACAGTTATAGCAACCATACAATTAGACAAGTGAATCCAGTAAGAATTACAATAATCACAAAACTTTACAATCAATTTTGCAGTTACAATAATAATCAGAATCGCAATTCTGCATACGGTCACTGTCACAATTACTTTTACAATCACAGCAACAACTATTACAAATACACAAAACCACAGTTGCAATTTCCTGCCAGAGAAATTACCTCAGTTCGGCCAAGAAGTATCGTGAGGCAACAGTTGATCATGACGAGTGGCTGTAGTTGTTGATGGAGAATTCGCAGGGAACGCATCTCCGCCTTAAACAACTGGAACTGTTCAGGTGATAAGAGAATTTAATATAAATTACGTGAATTATGAAAATACTAGCTGTAACCTATAAAAAATTACGGGCTATTTTAATCAACGGCCTCTTATAATAAGTATATTATATTTAATGCACTTGCTCAATGATGTGTAATATGGGCGTTCTCAAAAAGAGATCTTGCTCCGAGAGTGTTATTGGCGTTCACCCAATGTGGAGGCACGCGTAAAATTTATCTAGCTCCGAGACCGTTATTACTGTTGGTTACACCGGTGGTTACATCGACTATTAAGCGAATTATGTATGTTGATATTTAAAGGTTTCAATTTCATTAAAGCCAAGCTTAGCCAACCATTCACAAATTGTATAGTAAGAACAAATCCGTATGGAAAAAATGTTACTCCTTAAAACTGTTTAACACTATGAATGACACCCACTAAGACTGTGCTTTGTAGAGCAAAATGTCACTATAATAGGCATTCTTGCATAAAGGAAGTTCATTAACCATGTAAGTAATGCTTTTGGGAAGATCAAATGGTGAGGCAGAGGACCATTGAACCATTCACTACATACCTGTTATCCAGTGATATTTAACAGCCAAGAAAATGGAGTCACTCTCTAGTATATCTAGTATCAAAGAAATATTCCCATAGTCCTGTTACACAAATACATCAATAGATGTTCTGATAAGGTGGCAGGTGCTACATGAATTTCTGGCTACACGCGTAAATATGTAGAATTGTAGTTGCCTTTTCCGTGCTGTCCAGGTTATCTTTATCAGCGATGTAAAGAAGGACATCGGAGTTGGCCAAGGCATCCAACAACTGATCCAGGTTACGCTCCGTTATCTCCACCGGATATATCAACAATTCCAGATTATCCTTCACATGATATATATATAAGCAGATTCTTATCCAGTGAAGTTTAACAGCATTTAGTCAGTTTGGCATGCACACTAGGCTGTATTAGAAGTCATTAAGCATATCAAACTGGAAGTAAGATTTAACACAGAAGACATAATGCTACTAGATGCTCATATTCATCAACTGTTTGACACTAAACCATAGCAATGGCAATGACTAGACATTGCTATTACCTTTTTGAACAATTAGCCTAGTAGCAGGCCTGAACACCAGAAAATTTATGCCTACAAGAGTTCTAGTCACATTGGGTGATGATTAGAATATAGGACAACACACTGGAGTGCATTAATCCAGTTGTAGAATGAATGGCAACCTTGCATGGCTACCAATGATTAAATTTGGCTCTTGCTATAACTTGTTCTAATCTGTTTATACTATACTTGTAATCAGCTTGAAGGTGAGTAAATAAAGATTCTTATTATAATATTTATTATTATTATTTTAAACTCCGACACATCTCAGGGCTGTAGTCGGAGCCATCTCTGAGTAGTAGG
>JAQFXW010002008.1:0-13772 GCA_034693945.1 Dendrobaena attemsi
TGGTCGTCAGCCATTTTGGCTCCAATTGTCGTCAGCCATTTTGGTTCCATTGATCGTCAGCCATTTTGGTTCCATTGATCGTCAGCCATTTTGGTTCCATTGGTCGTCAGCCATTTTGGCTCCAATTGTCGTCAGCCATTTTGGTTCCATTGATCGTCAGCCATTTTGGTTCCATTGATCGTCAGCCATTTTGGTTCCATTGGTCGTCAGCCATTTTGGCTCCAATTGTCGTCAGCCATTTTGGTTCCATTGATCGTCAGCCATTTTGGTTCCATTGGTCGTCAGCCATTTTGGTTCCATTGGTCGTCAGCCATTTTGGTTCCATTGGTGGTCAGCCATTTTGGCTCCATTGATCGTGGTCGACGTTGATATAGATTTGAACTGCAGCATTTCACTTGTAATGTACGGATGGTCGCTGAAGAGAACTGCAGCCAGACGACTGGTGCCAACGATTCTCTTTATATAGCTCAATTGTAAATTCAGAATTTCGCAAGCGCTGAATCCAAGCACAAAGCAGTCTTGCTTAAGCACTGGCGCTGACATGTACACAGCGACAGACATAATTTTGTAGCCTACGCGCAAACAATACAGCGACGAATCAACGGGAACAGGATTGTGTTCCATCTGCGGAATTCTTTGTGCACGGGGATGGTTTGGAACAATTGCACAGGAAAGAGATTTGTTTGCACACTGTAGGCTATAAGTATTGTGGCGTTTGAATAGGCCCACTACTATAGGCTATGCGGCGATAAGACCTATAGGCCTACGCGAAAGCGCCATCTCCATTGCTTCGACAGGAACACTACAATAGAATGATGTATAATTGGAAGTTTGCACAAGAATGCTATAATGTAATGACATGGTCTAGTATATTACGTGTCGTAAGGTATGGACGTATAATAGACCTAATAGGCCTACAGTACTGTACCTGCAGGCCCTACGGTATGGACGTATAGGCCTAATAAGGCATAATATGCCTATTAGGCAGTATATTATACTGCACGCGTATATGCTATGCAAATTTAAGTGCGCGCGTGTGCACTGGCTGTAAAAACTAATTCTTGAATTAATTTTCTATAAGTGACTATTTACGAATTGGTTAATTTCTTGTTTGCTCTAGGCCTTAATTACAATGACTTCAGGTTGCTTCATCTCATAAATCGAGTCAATAGACTCAATACACGACACGAAAACCTATCATTTTCACACTCTTCGATGACTCACAGCAGCTGATGCCACGCAGTTAGAGCGGTAACCGATAGAAACGGGCCATTTTGTGGGTCCACGCACCACACTTTTATCATCTTCCGTTTACTGACACCTCGCGACAACATCAACCACTGACGTCATTCGGGTTCCTGGGTTCGGGTTCAATGCTATAAATAATATTCCATATGTTCCGTAATAATTGTTATACTGCTATAATTATAATTATTATACTTAGGAATAGTGAGGATATTCGGTTTCGGATTACACATTTACGAAAGGTGTAAGCCTATTCAATATACGCAGACTTTAATTTGCTCAGGATAATGACTAGGACATGCAACTGCACAGTAGAATTCATTAGCCTTCCTCACAAGCCATGATCTTAGATAATAATGCAGATTTTAATATGGCGCCCACGACGGAAGTTGCATTGCGTGACGCCAAGGACAATTATTGACGCATCGCTCGCTGTGCATTCTGGGTCCATCATCTCGTAGATTCTTCAGTGTAGACTACAAGGAATCTTCAGAGGAATTTCATTAACCGTGGATCAAACGCCCACGATTCGACGATTCCTTCGATATCATATTCCATCCAACGTCACTTCCACGTTCTCTTTCAAGCTCTCTTTTCTTAGTTCAGTGCACATTCTGTTCCTACCTTTCCATTCCTATAACTATATAACTCTCTGGTTGTCTACCTGTCTGTCTGTCTGTCTGTCTGTCTCTTTCCTCCTCCTCTTCTAATTCTCGGGCTATTTCTCTGTGTTCTTTTCCTCGCGCTGTTCATTCGAAATGTAAATGTTGCGTAGGCCGAGGCACGCATGAGTGTAAGCCTATGCGTGTGTTCATTTTTCTCTCCTGGTATTCCGTTCCGTCAATGTTTGTATGCCTATAATTTTTTCAATGTCTGCCAGTCTCCCTGTATCTCGTTTCCTGCCTCCTCCTTTTGTTGTCTTTCTCTCTGTTATTATGTGTCTACCTGCATGTCTTCGACCATCCATCTCCATGTATAGACCTACGTAGACTATATTATGAAATAAATGTAATAGATATGCATAAGATGTGCATATAAACTTTTCTTCCTTCAATTACTTTCCCCCTCTAAGGATGTCAGTGGTCATGAGAAGGTCTCCCCTCTTTTCGTCCTTCCCTTCCCAGCAGACCCCCCCCCCGTGTCGACCACAAAGGGCAGCCGCTGTCTCTTTGCTGCAGTCGGATAAAGGGACAGAGGGTCGCGTATTCAGCAGATGCAACCAGGGATTAGATCGAGGGAGGTCATCTTATTGAGGTTACCGTTCGTGTCTTGAATATTGCATAAGACGCGACCAAATTGAATTACTAACGATAGACAACGGCTTATAGCCTACACACATAAATATAATACACCACATAGGTCTATATATTTTGGCCATTATGCTTGCACTATATGGTTGTGCTTGTATACATACGCACGCGCACACACACACACAGACACACTAACACACACACACGTGCGTTTTGCTATACATTTGCAGTTTCTGTATTATACTATGCTATTTTGAAAAAATAGTTCGTTTTGCATTCATGATAAATACATCGTTTAATGCTTTAAAAGCAGCGCTAATTGAAACGCGCTTCTGCGCTTAAGCGTTTTAGAAACCTGTATTAGCTAAGTGGAAGACATTTTCTTAGTGTAGGCTGCTATAGTGCAGTGAATTATTCATCAAGATTCTAATTCTAGAATATATGAAGTTAACCTAAGATTATAATTTATTATAGGGCTAAAGTGGTGGTGCTGATGTGCGTCGCTTAATATCTTTTGATTCTATAGGAGTCGTTGCCTATACTTTCATTCATTCGTTCATTAAAAGCATGTATATCTGTAGCGCTTTTTCAAGGCTCTCCGGACCCCAGCGCCATCAGATAGAACCGGCTTAAAGTAAGACAGTCTGAGAATGAAGGTTAGGAAATAAGCATACAGAGGACGAAAGCGAAGGGTATATACGCTGTTCCATGCAGATCGAATGGCAGAACACTGAAAAACGAATCTGCTTAGTTACCCTGGAAGATGTGCTGGTAAAGGAAACATAGAGCAATCCTTGTTCAGCTGAACGGAGGAAGTGAGAGCATCGAAGCCTATATTACTGAGCTAAGAGCTGCGTGGTTCGGAAAGATTGGCGGAAGCATGTCCAAGCATGCAAGCAACGCCAAACTTAAAGCGCGATTAAAACATTGGCCCATAGCCCCTAACCCCAACTCTTTAAGTCGAAGCATAGGACTATGCAGAGTCAGAAACTAGACTTGCATTGAGACAGAGACACGGAGAAAGGGAGAAGGAATGAGAAATACTGGGTTTGAGCTGCATAACATAGTGATAAGTCCTGGCATTTATCGTGTTTACAGGAGTGCATTGAAAGCGAACTCCAGCAGACTCTAAAAGCCCACAGATCAATAATTTATTTTCCGTTTTCACGTCGCTATGGTCTTGCTTAGAATTGCGCTATAAAACAGCTTGTGGTCACGCGATCCGGCAGGTGGCGTACGGTACCAATTTGAAATGATCGGAAGTCAGATGCAGTCTGCTATACCAGATATTATAGATCTACCTACATCTGGTCTGGTTGATTTTTTTTAGCTTTATTTGGCTTGCATTCGGGAATTAATCACATACAAATTTCATAGGACATGCAATAATTATCTGGCTTGCGACTGACTGACGTCATTTGCATTGAGTCGAAGTATATAATTAATCCTAAGAGCAACCCTTCTCCTTTCTTCAGGCTCAGGACTGTCACTGATTCGTAGTCTCAATGAAATTGGTTGCCTCTTCTTTAAGCCGAAGCCTGACTCTATATAGGCTATATCACGTAATTGTATAAAGCAACTGTATTCACTCTCCTGCTCATGCGAAACTACAATCGTCCTAACTTATGTTCTATCTGATTCTATCTTTCGACGAGATTTTCCCAAATATTGCTATTCTGACAAAGGCTTCACTTAAAAGTGGAAGAAGGACCTTGTCCGTTATGATGACTGCACTATGGACGTCGTCACGTACGGTGGTGTGCTGCTTTAACTAGATACTATACATGAAAATGTTCCGCTATTGAATTCGACGCTGTTATACAGTACCCGTATTATATATCTACAGAGCTAATTCGGTTATTCGTCTTGCAGCCATCTTTAGTGCAATGACACTATGGAGTTGATTAGCGAGGATGGCTTTAATAAAAAAGACTGTCTCGTCTGAGTATAGAGTTAAAACAAAAGAAAGTCGTCAGAGACCACTGCTGACCCCAAAGTCATTCATGTGTTGTTGACCAAAATAGACAGGTCTATAGTCAAACAACTACTCCAAGAGCTACACTCAGGCACTGTCGTAGGCTACATGCATAAGTCCTTGCAAATATCCACCAAGTACGACATTCAATCGACTACAGGTATATATTAGCACAGCTTTATGCTTTCCTCAAAATAAAAATAATAATAATAATAACAAAATATTATTACAAATTTCCAGCTGATCAGTTTCTGTTTCCGGACATAATTACCACCACCTGTTGGATCGTTCTTATTACGACTACCTCAGATTTACCGAGCTCGTGTAAAAGAAGTAAAGTCATAATTAGAATAATACCCGAGAGATCATTATTACATCGGATACATGATAATGATTTATGGTATAGTTTTCACCAACATTAGCAACATATAAAACAGCACTTAACTACAAATCTTAATGAGCAAGGGCGTCCATTCTGTGGGGAATAAAGCAGAAATCTTCATAGCCTTCTCAGAGGGGGAAAGAATTGGTTAGTACATTAATTTGAAAGTATGTCAGTGCGATGTAACTGTGACTAAGAATGGTCATCAATTAAACCAAGGAGAAGTATAGGCCCCCCCCATCGATTTTGAGACGAAAATTTTACGTAAAAAGATCAACTAAATTTGCGAGTTGCATCTGATTTTCAGTTAAATTGTGGAGGAAATAAAGACAGTTGTTATGTCCCCTTCTCATTTGATTACAATAGAGGGAAATTTGATGAAAATATTGGGAATGGTTTGGGAATAGGCTTGGTATGATTAACGCCCTTAATAATGAGTAGGCCTACCAATTAAGTTGCTACAATTTGTCACTTATTGACAGGCGTTCGATCAAATCAAACTCAAATCCACGTCTAGATGATAGATTAGGTATAATCTATAATCAGGAAGCGATGGTTGTTGATATTCAGCAGAGTCATATATAGGGCCTATGCAACTAGGGTACATTAATGGCTGTATGCATAAACCACTGTCCAGTGTCCACTCTAGGTATAAGTTCTCCCTCTTATATAAGCGTAGTGCAGCCCATTATAGTTCTTTCTATTATTCGCTTGTCTTTATTTATAAGTGGCAAGTGCTTAGCATATAGCATACCGCCAAAATCTTGTTCAGCACACTTAACCATCAGATCCGTTGCTGTTTTTTTTAGATCTCCTTAGATCTCGTAAAGATAACAACGAAGAGAAGAGCTCATTTCAAAGTTACACGGTCACTGGCTGCTTGCGTCCTATGATAACGCGAAAACAGTCCGCCATTTAAAATTGCACGGCGTTGCAATAAGCTGATGACAAAGGAAGTTGCACACTAAACATTTGCCGACGAAAGTTGAGCCTATATATTATGTAAACGATTCTCAAACACTATAGTCACTATAGTCTCCTATGCTTTACAGATCAATCATCAGGGCTTTTGGCTTCATGAATACAAGAACGGTTCGTATACAACGCGCAGTTCAAAGGATTTTTAAAATTAATCGAGTCCCTTCATCAGTCTGCAAGTCTGCAACTGTGCAGTCTAATTCCCCGATTTACTGTTACTTTAGCATAGAGCTTAGCTACAGTTTTAGTCCATGTAGACTAGCGTTGGAATGTGAAAGCATAAAAGGCCTATGAATAAATAACCAATTAAAATCGACTACAAAAACGAAGAAAATATCCAACGAATTTCTCAGCATCGTTAGGCAGGACTTTTAAAATGTCGAGTATGGGCTTATAGCGCAGGTATACCGAACGTCTACCATGGCCCGTAGATATAGGATAGGAGTGGCAATAGACAATGAATCGTCATTAAGCTTACCTGTTCTGTCGTCGTGACAGTTGAAGCGGTGCTCAGTCGACGATGAGTGACGATGTTTTGCAGCCGAACGATCAGAGGAGAATGTGACCAATGCAGCGGGACGCAGCCATATATACACACACAGGCCATTGTCATCATCAGCTAGAGCAGCAGCAGCAGCAGCAGCATAGCCAGCATCAGCCATAGCCAATGAGATATTGATATCATACAGATATAATTTCTATATATGTATATATTATTCAGATGATTCGTATCATATAATATATATTATACACATATTGTATGATATATATATGTATGTAAGCCTATATATGTATATAATTATGGCAGATTAATATCTGCTTGATAATACATCGTTAGCGTCTGTTGTACATACACCCACTGTCACCCAGCTTGGTCACTTGGTAGAATAGAGGGCTACCGTGTGTACGACAAATAAAGCAACAGGTAGAGATATAGGCTAAATATTTGGAATGAGTGGCCTATCACTCTCTTGCTCATCATTTTAATGTACGTGGGTGCGAGTAGACAAAACACTTCTTTTCTTATAATATTCATTGTATGTTTTATACAATATGGAACTAATTCTTACTGTTTTACCTACTTCCAGTTATTAATTGTGTCTCTACTTTAGTTCTTATCAGATATAACTATCTTTCTATCAACTATGCGAACTTCTATTAGCATTATAGGGCCGCCACTGTTTACATACTTTTATTTACGTGATTGCAAATTAAACTACGTTTCATTGATTGATCGCCGCTTCGTCGAGAATCATAATCGTAACCTCGAAACTTCTAGAGCGCTAGAGAAGACGGGGATTCGAATGAATCCATTGGATTTGAGTAACCTTCCACGTAACTTTTCTCAAGTACAATTACCGAGTTAATGCAAGGGATTATTTGCAGCAATTATTAATACATGTAATGTCTATCAAGTGTTGACTGATAGACAAAGGAATTGAACAGAAATTGGGGTGTCTTCAATTTATCACTGGCGCTCAGCTTGTCAAGCGGGACAAAAGTGAACATATGTGTGGTCCCTGTGAGCCGACTTAGTCCCATAATTGTGTATTACAGCATAGGCTATATTGTTAGGATATGAGTGAAATGTTCTGATGTCCGCTGTGCACCACAGGTGTCCACTTTTGGCGCGAGATATTCATGAATTTTTGAGCGTTGCTAACTGCGTCCAAGTGCACAAATTGGGTTGTGAGGAAGCGTCAGATTCCCATAGATTACAATCAGACGACAGTTAGGCTTCAATCAACAATAACAACAGCACCGGCGTAGGATTGGCTTCATCTGAATCGAGCAAATCGTTTCAGCTGACGGATGAAAAAGTAGACAGCCAACACGTTGGCTTGTTGCGTTTGAAGCACTTGGCGGTGCATGATGGGAAAGACGGTATTGTGAAGAGTGTGGAAGGTGACTTAACGGACGAATTATTACACGTATAGACCTACAAGTGTACCGTTAAAGATGACGAACAGAAGAAACTCGAGGAACTTCTCAGCAGAAAGGAAGAGATTGCGATGAATTAGAAGCGCTTGAAACGAGACAGGATTGGCAGCGACAGCAAGGCCCACATGTAGGCCTAAATAGACATTGACAGTACCGTAAAGCATCGTTAGCGCCAGCAAATCAGAAGATATAATGTTAATTAAACATAGTTAGAAAATCAATAGCTACATGTAGGGCTGTATGGATGTTATCGGCAAAGTATAAAAGTGTAAGGAAAGCAGGACTCGACAGTGTCAGGACAACAGACTGTATAGGCCACCATATTGTTGAACATTGAACAGAAAAGAGATGGTCTTGCAGAGGAGCGCTTATTGAATTTAACGGATTAACTATATACCTGCATTATTCAACCGCCAATTGAAAGCGAATGTCAACAACGGCTGAAGGGATCAAGTTTTCGCAAAACAAGGCCATTTCATAATAAATATGACTTTAAACAGTCACTCAATGGAACAAAACCATTAGAATTGTCTGGCAGTCTTCATTTAACTGAACAGATAGGGGGCTATGCATCCGTTTAAGCCTATTGGTACAAGTCACACTGCCATTTAGACGTAGGCTACAAGCAAAACATGATTATCTTGTTGTGATTGGGCATGCGGCGAATTAAATAGATCATGAAATCTATGCGACAGAGTAAAACACGAAAAATAAAAAAATTATAACAAAGGTCCGTAGGTTTATATATAAGTTTAGACTTTTCCATCATATCATAATGTCACCATTGCTAATAGCATCTCGACATGATATCCTGATAGCCAAACATGCTCCATTAATTCATTTACGTTTCAAACGAACGTCATGGTCTGTAACAAAGAAAACATAAAACACAAATTACCGAACAACTCAACGCATTTCGAAAGTCGGAAACGCCTACTTCCGGTGGCACAGGGAACCAGCGTTATTGTATTTATGTTGCACTCGCTTCGAACTCGGTCGGCGAATAGTGAACCTCGACAGATCTCTGAACCTTCCCTCTCACATTCTGCGCAGACGACGAGTAATAATAATTGTAATAATGGAAAAAATAATGAATTTCGGGCTAAAAATTGCGACGTATTATTCGTCTGCCAAAATAAGCGAATGCGTCATTGTGCGCAGATTGAATAGATACGTCATAGCCGATGTCATCGGTTATTACCGCGACACTTTTAATCCCGCCGTCGACTGCAAAGAGTTGCGATAACAAGAGGTGACATACAGGCGAGTAATAATGAGGTTTTATGGCCAGCGGTGTCATCTGTGGGGCGTGAACAGTTCACAGGAGACGGCGAATTGCATTATGGACGGCGTCCTATCAGATCCGGTGCGGCAGATACCTCTACTCGAATGGGCGGATTATGTACTTATTTTATTAACGCAGTGTAGTACAGAGATGACGACTTGAGGTTCGAAGGGCTTAAGGTCGCTAAAGACAGCGAATATAATTCCGTTGATTAAATCAGGAGGAGGCGATGGGTGGTGGTGATGCCGGGTTGAAGGATAGGAATAGAACGAGAAGGGGAGGAGCAGGAGAAATGCGCTAAAGCAAGATGCCGTCGCGCAATGTATTGTTCAGGGCCAGTGTGTCTTGCCGACCTTGTATGCAGATCAGATGTTGTTATTGAAGAGTAAGCTATGGTGACCACTGATGAGGTTCAATGACTTAATTAAATTAGGCCTATACCCTATATTAGGGCTGTTAACAATACTGGAAAAATGTATTGGCAATACCGATACCAATATATCCTAATAGATGTATTGGCAATACCAATTACGATAGGCTTACCATTATTGCAATACCAATACTTTCACCAATATTTTCTATACATTTTTTACTATGAATAAGTTTACGTTTATTGGCAAAGGAGACTCAGGTGTCTGTATACTAACGGAGTCTACGGAGAGTGTCAAACGGTAAAGAGGCGGTTAACTATAGGGTCTATACACATTGCCGTCGATAGGAACTATTTTGGCATGCTACAGCATGTTTCCGGTCATCTATCTGTCTGTCTTTAGTTCTTATAAGATATAACAATCTTTCTATCAACTATGCTAACTTCGATGAGCACTATAGGGCCGCCACTGTTTAAATTCTTTTATTTATGTGATTGCAAATTAAACTACGTTTCATTGATTGATCGCCGCTTCGTCGCTTTCTACACAATAGAAAAAGTCCTCCGCTCATACACAGATCATACGTAACGATTTATCTCTGACTATTTTATGTGATGCCAGACAAACTATTGGTATCTATCGACTATCGAGTATTGGTGATTTATAGGCTAAAAAGTATTGGCAATACACACATGCAATACCCTCAAAACAGAAATATTGCAATATTTGGTGGCACGGTGCGATACTGACAAACGTATTGCCGGTATTAAGTATTGTAATACTTTATTGCAATATTAACAGCACTGTCCTATAGTCTATGAAAACACATTATTTTGTGAACTCATTTTGTTTCCACTATAGGGCTCTTTATATATAGTCGGTCGGGCTTGACTGAGGCTTTAGAAGAAATGATTACATTCCGCCCCCGACAATCACATAAGTCATATAGAGGCCTAGGGAAGGCCCCATCCTCACCCCAGGAATAATACGAGTTAGGTCTGAATCAATTACAGTTTTCACTAAAGGCCTAATCCTTCTAGATTAATCAGAGGCGATTAATCGTCCCCTCTTCTTCCGTATAGGGGACGAAGATTTATATTATTAGACCCATCAGTAGGATACTCATGGGAATTTAAGTGCATTATTTTAAAGCAGACTTTGACTATATTGAGACAATGTATTCCACTACTAGAAGGTTTGGAGGAGTATCCTGAGCTCCAGCCGACAACGCATTTTAGACCATTTACTGTCAAATGGAGCCAGTTTTAGCCACTTCATTTAATTCCTCTGAGGAAACTTTCGTCTCATTATTATGCATGCCCTCACTTAAGTCATCCATAGAGGTTTGAAAATAATACGGTAATAAGATTTCAATGTTACGATGTTTGAAAAAGTTAAAACTCCCCCTCTCCAATTCCTCAAAAGTCTTCCCCCTACTTCTTGGATGGAGCATGTGCTCGAATGCTTCTATTGTTTAGACACCCTGAGGCTAGGCCACTGAAACTCCAGTTTCTCACCTATCGGACGTTATATCTTATATGCCGTTATAGCTGTGCCTCCACAGCAAAAATTAGAATAATGGAATTATACGGTTTCGCTTAGTAGCTTTAAAATAACTTTGATAATTCAGTGGTTTCTATTTGATTCTGCATTAAATTGTGCATAATTTCAGTAACGATGTAATGAATATTCTACTTATAATCCTTAACCTAAATCGGTTTCTCTTGCTGTAATCACTGCATAATCTCTAAATTAAATTTTAATTTTTAGACTCAGGGGGCAATCGCCCCAATCGCCCCCCTCTGGATCCGCCAATGAGACTAATTCATTTGCGACCCACATTGATAACTTCACCTCAGCAATCTCTTCCTTTTTCACGATGTCTGTTAGAAAGCTAACAGCCCATTGTTTAATCACTTATATCACCCAAAGCATCACTGAAGCAACTACAATGCTATGCTTCCACATCCTGGTGAAGGCTAGCCCTAAAGCATCCCAGTAAAGACGAACGAAATATTGGAGAGATTTTTTAACAATTTCAAACGCTTAATTAGGCCACATCGATCTAACCTATAGGCAGCACAGATGATACCAGACTCATCTTCTCAATATTGCATAAGTTCTTTTGATGCCCTACATCCACGCTAATCTCCCACCACCCTTTACCCACCAATTGAGGTCTAGAGCATGCGCACTTCCACCCAAAAATTATTCACCATTTATCCCCAGATTTATTTAGGCGTATAAAAATATATTAGGTCAAACTCTCTCACTTTGAACCAACAAGAAGAGAAACACTAATTTCAGGTACAATTTAGAATGATTGCTATTTTTAATAATTATTACTTCTATCCTGTAACCAAAATCTGCATTATTTTCATAGTGTGGAATCAGGCAATTTGCGATCAATTATGATGATTGAACAACTTTTGACTTAGCTTGTAATTAACCATCTTCAATTGGGTGATTTTTTGCGTGATTGATAGCACCTCCTACGCACGACAATAGACTTATAGCTTCTAGGTTATGCTTATTGCTGTTTTTTTATATATTCTTCTATTAGGCCTACGTTAATTACTCGTTGGCTATGAACTCAGCAACTATCTAGGAGGTTAACTTTCAAATACATCTATGCATTATTGCATTAGACCTAAAGAATAAGTTTAAACTGCCTATTAATAATTGTTTTGCTCTCAGTTAGTTTTCAATTTCATAGATTAAAGTTTAAATTGCTTATTACTAATTATTGTGTTACTATAAGTTAATTTTCAATTAGGCCTAAGCCTATTTCTTAGCGGAATTAATCTTCAACTCACGATGTGTAGACAGTCCCTCTTCATCTGTTACTTGTCTCTGAACTTTCGAAGCAATTCACTGTAAGCCTAGGCTCATAGCGTGTGTTCATTTCTGATCGTGGACATGGTATCATTATTACAGAGGATTTATATAGCGCCCATTCAAGGCAATCTACTCAAAGCGCTCCCGGCCCAACCTTTACTGAATAAGAAAGTTTTAAGGTGATGGGAAAACGTTGTGTTATGGCCCCTTGAAACCAAAAGCGGAGAGCGATAGGCAGGCTGTACCAAGTCATAGGACTAGCAACCGAAAAAGACCGCTGCTGCCCAATAGCAGTCCTAGAGTGGGGGACTAGAAGTTAAGCTTGGTTTGCAGAACGGAGTGTGAATCGACGCAGTAGCCCGAACTGTCCCAGACCATTCCAACAAAATGGAAACCATTTCCAGAGGATAGTCTACAGGAGCAACAAAACAACTGAGCAACTTTCCTAATCGAGAATGAAACTTTGTCCTGAGGACACGTGTAGGCATGACATTTGGCTGTCTCCTTGTGTCGACGTCTGGCCTATATTTCCCTTCCTGTCTCTATAGAAATCTGCTTCGTAATAATTGTGGTGTACGTCGGTCCAATTAAACACGCTAACAGGTCCTAATTGTCTAACATTAAAAATTGTGATGACCTCTGGAACGACGTTGAACTTCAGTTTTCAGTGGTTAAATAGCAAAGTCAAAGACAGGTGATGGTCGAACGTCGTTCATCGGCCGTTGTCTTAGAGAACTGAGAATCGAATTGAAGTGAATTCAATCCCAGGAATTCTGGAGGAGTATAAAATCGCTTCAGAGTTAAGATGCAGTGTAGAATATGAATCACTTGCCTACGCGCAATTTAAAATCTACTGAGTTCTATAGAGGCCTACTCGAATAATTTTAACACAAGTTATTGTATTGTTCAGATAGACAACAGAATTAAATTGGCTACTAAATTGGAGATCAGAGGATTTTTTTTTATCCAAACCGTCTTATAAATTCTGTGCATTTTGCATTGCTGATTATCTGTGTTAGGCCTATTTGTGTTTCTGCCTTTGTGGCGTATTAAAAATAGGGCCTACGTATAAGTTGACCGATTTTGAAGAAACCATTTTAACTGGATGACTTCGTGCATTTAATTTAGTAAATTTTGAATAATATCAATTAACATAGATGACATTAAAATTGCGTCTAATTGTGGAGCTATTTGAAGAAGCCACTTACAGCTTTTAGGCCTACGCCAGCCCAGGTCATTAAAAACAAATGAGTTCTTCGTTAAGAGGAAACTACAAACATTAATTAGGCCTAAACCAACATAATTACAGCCTATAAGTTTTCCAGATTCGAAAATAAAACTAAGTTCACATAATTAAAAATAATTTACATAAACAAATATCAAGTGCATTTTAATTTTACAATGCAATATGCATTGCAATATGCCCGTGAGGCGTGGTGGTGCAGTGGGATAGTCGATGCTTTGCGTCCGAAGGGTCGCAGGTTCGATTCAGACCCGAGCCACCGCG
>JAQFXW010002009.1:0-13768 GCA_034693945.1 Dendrobaena attemsi
AAGTAAGTATATTCTTTGAAATCGCTCGACTTTCACGGGTTAAAAGAAGGTTAAAAACCAGGTTTTACCGTCATTTTGACGGGAGAAGGTCACTCGTCATAACATAAATCATTTACACAAATGCATTCACCACACATGTGGACACACACTTTATTATGCAGTAGAGGTTATGCATTGGAACATCTTCATTTAGGTCATTGGTTATTAAGTTCTGCAGATACAATGACGCAAAATTCCTACACATGGGAAAATATAGAATTGTAAACAACAATTACTATTCATGGCAGAAGCAAGTTCAAACATGGTATTTAATTGCAAGCAAACGAATCGACTAGACAGACATAACCACCCATCAACACACACAGCCAGTGTTTCTGCTGTGTCATGATACAGGTGAGATGTGAGAAAATGCAATCTGTTACTGTTAGGCACAATTCATAATGAAACATAGTCGAGCGCACTGTCGGCGTCCAATGTCCATGCCAAATCAACAGTGATATTAAAGTTCAAAGAAGAGAAGCAGACGCAGCTCAGGCCAACAGGTTCAAAGTATGCATGGCAACAGCATACATGGACACTATATAATATACTGCAGTCAATAGACGCTCCAATAGCATAACGCTTTGACTACCATAGTAGGGCATAAGTAAACTGACAGCAATGTGTCACTAGACGCAGTTTGTCACACGTCTCTGACATTGTCATTGATGCATCCTTCTGGGAAAAGTTAACATATAAAAATGTCTCATAAATACTGATTTGATTTAGCCCTCAGCTCAACAGAACAATGCAAACAGGAGCAAGTGAAATGCAAACACCAATTGAGGATAGCATGCCAAGTGTCCAAAGGTTCAATATCTGGGACCACTATTATTTCTCTTGCATATCAATCAATGATGCTGTCACAATGACAAAATTTTCAGGTCACTGCTGTTTGTTGATGACAAAGTTGACTTCTTTCCTATCCAGAATTTTAAGATCTACTAAGCAAGCCCAAGAACTTAGAGATGTTCGGTGTGGAAGTAAGAGTCACTGCTTTTTTTGATTGACTGCAATATCTATCTGCATGAAGTGTGAGCAGTGAACAGAGATATCCTGACTGGTTAAAATGTAGTACTTTCAAACAAACAGGATAAGTTTCAAATGGTTTCTCTCCTCTATAGCTACAGCAATATGTTGGGAGCGGTGGTGTAGTTCGGTGTCTTGCGCCCAAAAGGTCGCGCGTTCGAATCCACCTCAAGCCACTGCGTAAGGACCTTGAGCAAGTCATTCACTCACAATAGCTCTGTGGCGCTTCCGACTTAGCATCTGCGCTGCAGTTGGGAGCTCCTTTAAATAGTAGTAGACTTGAAGAGGCGCTATAGAATTCTAATAATAAAGAATATGGGCAAAAACAATTGTTATTTGAGTGAACTACATATACCAGTATATAACCAGCTAATGCATTCCTGTTAGGTACAAATATCTGTTGCTAATCTGTTCCTCTTCCAAAGCTATGTTAAACAGACATATTATTAGAACATAATACATGTAATATTATAACATACATAATATTATTAGAACACATAATAACACATAATACATGTAACTATATAATACTAGGCTTTCTCAGGTGTCGATGGCACCAGTAGAGAAGTTCTCCTCGTCGTCTTTCCTTGGTCCTTCTACTCTTTGTCCTCCTTCTGAAGGCAAGGTCCTCCTTCTGACGGCAAGGTCCTCTAGGTCGTTCCGGCTGCCGATGGCACCCGTAGGCCTATAGAGGTTCTCCTCCTCGTCCTCATCCTGGTCCTTCTAATTTACGTCATCCTCATTATCCTCCTTCTGTTCCTCCTCTTGATGGCAAGGTACTCTAGCGCCTCTGAGTAGGGATCTTGAAGGGGCACTATACAAATTGCGATTGATTGATTGATTGGTTGATAAAAATCGCTATATTAGAAACGGCTAAATTATAAACCCTAAATTTAGCATCATAACAAAATTAGCCTCTGGTTACATACACCCTTTGGGAAATTTCCCAAGATCATGAGGCATTGTTGTTTCGACGTTGTTGTGAAATCTTGGTATTCTTATTACTATGATCTTGTAATTTCTTTTGATTTAGAAAATTCGACAATGGCGATGAAATTTTGAGGCGGTCGGTTACCGTTGAAAATGAGAGGGTTTTTGTGAGTTCCGTGTTTATTCTGTCGTTAGCGGAGTTCTGTCGTTCTCTTGAATTTATGCAAAAGTGGTCCGTTGTATTTTTTCAGTACCACATTTGTGTAGTGATCATTCCAACAAAGGCACTCATTCGGCAACGCCAATAGGCGGAGAGCGTGTCACCTGATTTAGCTACTTATATTATAGATGTATACAAGAACTGTACTTGTGTGTAGGCCTACATGTACTGACATAAGTACAATTGTATATGCATAATTTTCATTCATTCCTTTATTTCTTACAAAGATATACATAGTCCCATAACATACTAAGATGTACTCCCAAATCCAGTATGGCTGAATAGGGCTGTTTGAGGTGTGAACAAACAGTATTAGCACAAACCCTGGAAAGCTGAAGGAAGTCCACGTGTCATGGCACAAAAGTACATTTCATGCCTTTGACTCACATAAGAACTTACACAGAAATAAAAAAACTCAAAGCTATTAAAAATTATTGAAGAACGCAAGGAACTGTAAATATGTTTACCTCAAGATCTTAACAACATCGTGACACTTTAACCGGAAAAACACTGACAATGGGTTGTATGCGTCATCTGTATCTGCTTGAGTGAATGTACGACGTACGTCATGACCATTGTTTTTCTCAAGGCGCCATTGTAACGGCAAGCGCTGCATCATGGCACCATACAAGTTGCCACAGTTATTACTAGGCAACTCTTAGTATGTACACTGTCACTATAAATCAGATGGCAAATTGTTCAGCAAGAACAGAGTCATTGTGCATTCGTGGGCTGACTAGGTTCTAATCCTACAGACAGCCATGACATGGATATGTAACAACTGAATGGACTCCCTTAACCTCTGCGTTTGCTCCTTAAGGTGGATTTTATACACACACACAAGGTGGATTTTATACACACACACCTACACACACACACACACACACACACACACACACATACATCAAAACTGTTCTCTTTACCTGTGCCAGGAATGAGAACGTTTCTGAGTAATCGCCTTGGAGGGGCGCTATATAAAACATCGTAATGAATAAATTGGTCTTAGGTGCTTACTATCCAGACGTCAAAGTAAGCTGCCTCCATCAAGACTCCTCTGTCATCCTGGTCCAGTTGGTTAAATCCAGGAATGCTCGAACACAGACCTAAATGAAACAAGACTTCATAACATCAATTGCAAAGTGCACACACACAACAAAGTCCCAAATTACACTTTCTGCATAAGAACTACAACACAGTAAATTCACTCTATCACATCATGTAGGAATTTGACATCACAATTTTCTGTTGCCAACATTACCGGTTGGAAAGAAGGTACAATCCAAAGGTAGCACACTTTATGTGTTCCTGATGTTGAACTCATGTACTGCGGCCTTTCCTTCAGTCTTGGCTGAGCTATTAGTGGGATATAAGATTAAAAGGCTGATAATTTGACAGTGAAGTGGGATGAAGGATTTAAATATTACTACCGGAAGTCATATTCTAAAGTTGGATGGAATACTAAGACATTGATAGTTTGACATGAAGCAGCATAAAACAGCAAAATATTGCTAGTAATAATTATGTCTCAATAAACAAACACTTTACAAAACATCTAGAGTCCCGAGACTGAGGGGAAGTTCAAACATGGCAGCAGCAGCCCAATTATTTACAAGAAAGAGCGGGTGGTCATATTCCGATACTAAAGGATAGGATGACCAATTCAAGTGACAACGGCACTTGGAGTTGCTCAACTATCACACTTCTTTGCATCTGTCATTGAAACTAATTCTCCAATTTCTAATTGCTTATCCACGTTCTGTTCATCGTAATCGTGATCTAATCTAATTACTTCTCCTGCACAAGGTCATTATCACAAAATGCAACGCATCCATCAATGTTCACTTCACACGTTAACAACAGGTGAGAAAAACACCTGCTGGAAAAAATTTCATACAAATCCAGCATGTTATGGAAACCAAAGTCAGTTTGTAACCATAACCATAAATAATTTAGTTTGAACCCAAATAAACATTTATACAGATAATATACATGTACATTGTACACTTGTACACACATGAAAAAGAATGGCAGACTACAGGCATTTTGAATAAACAAGCTTTTAGGTAAGGCTTTAAATCACATTTCAATCAATCCATCCAAACTTGATACAGAGTCCCTTCAAGATCTGTGGCTGGAAAGATTGAAATGGCAGAGTTCAGCAGATACATCGTCAAGCTGAAACGTCAACCAGAAGTTTCGTTAGCTTTGTCATCATCATTATCATCATCTTTCATATAGTAGGATGTTTTTGAGTTACTCACCTAAAATTAGGAAGTTACACAGAGGCACACAGCCTATGACTGCCTCCCAGTAGATTCCAATATCCTTTTGCGTTAGATTTTTTAGTAAGTTCAGCGGATGAACCTGTCATTAACACATACAATTTGCTCCTTCAGATCAAACAAATGACACCTTACACAACACTAAGCAACATTTTATATGCATCATTTCAATTCTATATCTCCTTCACTTTATCAAGACTTAGCAAAGAAGAAAAGATATTTTAAATGTTGAGAAAAATGCAGTATGCAGATTGCAGAATCCTTATTCACTAGTTTAAAAAAAAGTAAAGTCCAACCACGGGCCGAAGGCCGATTGGGAGGCGCTCATCTTTGTTTCCTTGGCCCTTGAGCCGGCAATGGACTAATCCCAAGGTCCTGGACACGGGGCCGGTGTATCGCAGCACTTGCCGTTTACTTCCCAGCTTACGCCGGCACCAAATTATACTGCTTGGTGACAGAGGGACATGTGCGCAAACGACTTGCCAAAGGTCGTTACACGGGATCGAACCATGCATCGCCTGCTCCGTGAGCCGATGCGCTACACGATCGGCCATCGTGTCACTAATTGGTAGATCAAAATCTAAGGAAAGTCCTTTTCTACTAGAGGTTTGATGCCTGCAATCCAGCATACCATATAAATATTAATGATAGAGTAACTTCTACTATGAATATCCAGCCAGTGATGGGTCAGAACGTAAAAACAAGCAGACTTGAGTCAAGAATGTTAAACTCTGTCAGTAATTGCATCTAGAATACATATAGTCTCACTTGAGGAAAATATCAACAGAGGAACCATTTCAAAACAAACTCAGCCTTGTTTTGAACATGTATGACACCAGAATCTTGTACAAGTATACATTCTAAGTGTCCTGCCAGTAACCATTCTAACTGTTCGAATTAATTCAAACTCAGTTAATGGTATTATAATAACAACAACATAATAGCCACAGATGGTTGCAATCAACATGACCAGAGCAGAACAACAAAAGTTATGGGAAGATTTACAGAGAATAGATATCCAACAAGTAGTCTAATTCTTTGGAGAATCTGAGTAAGAAAACTGAAGTTCCTTAGATGAACAATACCAGTAAGTCTTGAAAATATTAACTGAACTCAAATATTGTGTCTGGTTACAATGCAAGAAAAAGTACAACAAGTGCAAGAAAAAGTACATTTGTCACGCTAGAGAACGCCAAACAGCAACTAATGTTAGCAACTAAGTTTGAACAAGAAAGGGTTAGGTCAGAGTCAAAAGGAAACACTTTGGCATCAGTTAGACTCACCGGTCTCAATCCAGCCACCTCTTCTTCCCATACAGATAAATCCAAACGGGACTTATCAGTGAAGCGATGTCCAACGACCTTGAGCCATTCCAGAACCTGCTCGATCTCCCTCTTGCACTGCTCCACCTCTGTTCCCACAAGCGGAGTAGCAGCGGCCGACAAAGAGCCGAGCGTGTTTTCCGGAATGTCCCAGAAGGTGAGCTGTGGAACCCGGGCGGCCATTGACTCGATCATTTTCATTCGCTGAAGACGAGCTGGGCATTCTGATCCCGGGATGCTGTCCGTTCTTCTTTCCACAGTCTCCAAGTTACCAGTAATGGCTGCAAAAAGATTTGGCTTCGTTATGCCTCTAACGTTTGCATCACCAGCGGCTGGCCCTCTTGATATCCCAACCGCTTCCGAAGCCTCATGCCTTGGACGCTTCTTCACTTTAGTCATTATCTCCTCATGTTCGCTTCTCACAATGCCCTTCATCAGCGATCGAGCAGCCTCCGCATCGTGGCTATCGCAGTTTGCTGCAACCACCGACAGGTCTAGAAACGACGAAGCACAGGAATCCACCACCCGTTCATCTTCTGTGGCACCAACTTGATGACTCAAAGAAAGACCGTTTCGTTCCAATTCCTTCCGCGAATTACCCTCTGAATCGGTGTCGGATGGCGGTGCTCTGCGCTTTAGCGTCCGGGGTTGACTTTTTTCCAGGCCGCTGAAGGGACTCTGCTCACTTACTAGCTCACCAATGTTTGCCTGTGGATTGCCGAGACATTTAAGCCACGTCTCTGGCCGCCAGTCAGTCGACTCCGAAGCATTCAGGAACTGACGTACAAGGTTGTGTTGAAGCTCCTTGGCATGACCCGATTCAATGACCTGATTAAGCAGTTCCTTTATGACAGTGGGGTAGAAAGGGAGGCCAGACTGTGACGGTGAAACAGACAGCACCCTATGTGCCGGTACATTCACTTCGATCCCAGAGCTGCATGATGATGACGATGCCCCTGAACCAAGTTTTATGTCTAATGAATCAATACCTTTAGTACCATAGGCAGAATATAAGTTCATAGAATGTGTTTCGTCACTTTGACAGTCTGAAAGCGAGTGACTACTTCTACCACTGTGGTTCCCTGCATCGTTTGGGCTCAAACCCAAACCGTCCGAATCACTAAAATTTTGAAATTTTGCAGTGGCGCTTGCTTCTCGCTTCTGAATTATTCTAGTGTGATCCTGGTACAAATAATCATTTCCAGCAATAGTGCTAAATTCGCCACCTGTATCACCAGCTGTCTCAGCAAACTCAACTGTTTCGTTAATGTTCTGCCAAGACCTCTTCATCGACTTCCTCTTCTCGCTACGCTCCGCCCGTACATCATCGTCAATCCCAGAATCAATTGACGGACATCTATTTCCAATCACTTTGTCCTTGTCCGGCGATTTGTTGGGATGTGTCGGACTGGAGCTTTCGTCAAGACGCCACGGAGAACACTGTTCACCGGCGGAACCCTGTTGAGGATGAGCGATCGCATCGTCCTGCAATTGGCCTGCCATTCCAGGCACATCAACCGACTTCTGCTTTAGCTCCCTTCTGTGCTCCTCGAGGGCTTTTTCCTTTTCGAGCTTAGGAATGCGTCCCATCTTCACTCCTGCATTCAAGACCATCAGCAATACAATTAAAATCATTCCTACAAAATACTGGAAGCTGATTGCGACACGTCTGCAATCTTAAAGACATGCAGAAAGACATGCGGCAGATTCGCAATTCTAACGTATGCATTTCTTATTTCTCACAAAGGATTTATAACTAAAATAGAAGCAGCAGAAGGGCAGAACTTTAACACTTCACTAGAGCGTAGTGAAAGTGACTGGGAATCAATGCAGCTTTTATATAGATATACATAAATATATATACAACAGTAAATGTGCTGATCTAGCCCAGTTGAAGCCGCAGCGATGTATTGCCAGTTTAACTTCATTTTCTCAGTCTTGGCATAAGAGGGAGAAGGGTTAACCCTCTTCCTCACCGTCTCATCTTCACACGGACAGTGTACAATCAGTGTATTTATTAAATCTGAGCCCAGGTGACGATTTTATTAACCTTTTATTTTAAAGTTCAGAGAGAATAAAATCATTAGAAACACACAATGCAATACATTTCACTACAGTTCCTCTAAAAATAGCAGCAGCCACCTTCAACACATTTTTATTAGACTAAAGTCACTAAACTAACATTTTATTATAACACCATTACTTTTGCCACAAGTTCTGTGATAGCAAAACATAAGCCTTTTAGATGGGAAAAGTCAAGGTTTGAAATAATTCGTCCCTGGACTGATATAGTGGTTTCTTCGGCAGAACTGAAAGCTTGTGGGTTCAAGTTGCTAAGAGCAGCAACCCCAGGCAAAGCGTGTTCGAGCACTTCAGCTCTGTCGCAAAGAAGAATTTGGTAAACTTGAAGCAACCGCAAATCATGGTAATGCATTAGTCTTCTCCAGGACATGAGATCATTCTAGTTATCTCAAGGGCCAACAGTTGGGAATAAGTGTCTACTTATACATTCCACTACAGGCACACGAGTTTTACATTACATTCCTCTTAGGCAACGTTGCAACTATAGGTAAACTCTGAGTGTGAATGGACATATCGGGGATAATTTTCTAAACAAGCACATTTCTTGCACACTAGTTGGCAACTACGCCGACAGAGGATAGATTTTAATTTCTCGCATGCACATATTTACGATACGTAACATAAACATGGCAAATTACAGTGAACACAACACGACACGCAATACACTGCCATTGTTTAAGAAAAACACTTCCAAAAAGAGAATCAGTAAGGCAACCAGGCCAACAAATGTCCAGCATGGTAATGACTTGTAATTGAAGTGCAGTGTTCAGTAGCTCACCCTCAACTGACATTCCCACTTCAAGACATCTCCGGAAACGACAGGACTTGCACCGATTCCGTTCTTGCGGATTCAGAGTGCACTGGCCGTGATAGAAGCACTTGTACTTGTCAGCCTTTGGAATGCTTCGCTTGAAAAATCCCTAAAACATCAAACATGCGATACACTGCAATACGTCCAGCAGTTTTACTTTCTGTCAGCAGTTGGAAGCACAAGGTCAATTAGTAAATGTAATTTTATACAATGTGGGTCCCTTTTGGGGTGGTATGATGTAGAGATGGTGTTCGCAGCTTTGTAGAGTCAAATGTTCGAATCGACATCAAACTGGTGCATTCAAACCTTGAGCAAGTCCTTGCTCTGGAGTGAGGGAATGAAAGAAATTAACAACACGATGGTATAAAGAGCTTATGAACCGAATTTGCTTCCAACAAGACTCCTTCAGGTCGACTCAACATTCATTCGCTTGGGGTCACCGTCGTAAATTTAGATGTAAAACTAATTTGGCACTTTACACGACAGCCAACAGTTAAATTCGACTCCTGTAATAACCAGATAATTAATTCGTACTGTGACTGTAATCATAATGTAGTCTGTCAGCATGAATTGATAATAAACAAAGATACGTTACTGATCTTGCGTTAATTACCATTTGCAGCAATGCCTCTCTCATACACATATGCGATTTGTATACATAGATGAGAAGTATGAAGCCCAAATATGATGCTTTCCAGCCCAAATGAATTTACAAGCGGTCAACTACAACTGACCTTGCAACCTTCGCATGTTGCTACACCGTAATGTACTCCAGTGGCTTTGTCTGCACACACTCGGCAGTCCCCAAACGGGAACGGAACAGCTCCAGGCGGCATCCCTCCAATCAAAATCCCCTCAAAGGAGGAAACTCAAGAAAAGTCAGCACTGTCGAAAAGTTTACCTGCTGCAAAGAAAAGAAAGTGGAAAATTATGAAAAAGATGCAAAATTATCTATCATTAAAAATTACCTAAAGTACAGCCTTTCAACAGAAACGACCTTTCAACATCGAAGAAGCTTCCAAAGCGATTCACGTGCTCTCGTCCACTTACGAGAAATTTCACACCATCATCCAGAAGATGCCAAAGCGACTAAAAGCTATCAAAACACTAATAGTATGTACATGTATGTATCAATCTGGCAATTCTTATGGCACAGGTCTTATTAAAGACCTTTTGGTGGTGTAGTTCAGCGTCTGAAGGGTTGCAAGCAGCGATTCCATTAGTGTGCATCCGGGACTACAAAATTTTGAAGCTGGATGCCGAAAAATTAAAGGTGCAGCATTCATGGATGCACCCAATTTGTGAATGGACACCCAAATAAATAACAGAGGTGTCTAAGCAATGCTAAACATATATTGTGTCACACTGCACTGATAAAGTAAAAACAATTTACATGTGAGTGTCCTTCTCAATCAAAATCGCGTCAACGCCACCGTACATCACTCACAACCTTATTGTGAGTGATGTAAAAAGTTTAGAATCTTTGTAGATACTACTGTATATGGTCCTAAAAGCCTATGGGGCTCCAAAAATACATGGAAGTGGAGTCCATGACTCCTGTCCATTTGACTCGAACTCATGGGCTGAGTTTGGATTCCGCTCATGGGGGCTTCCAGTTCGATAAGAAGTTGATGATCTTTTTTCTTATTTTAGTCCCAACTTCCGAAAAATGTATTCATCGCATCCGCCAAAAAATTGATGACCTCTTTTCTAGTCATCACCTTATTTTCCGAGTATCGTTTAGTATCTAAACATTTATATAGCGCCTCTCGTAGGGTCAACCATTCAGAAGCGCTTCCAGTGCGCAAGGCCCACGAAAAGAGAATGGTCTTGAGATGAGATAGGGAGGAGAATAGACTGCCAGACAGAATTTCAGAGCGAGCACATGGAGATAGTGCATTCTACAGAGAGGGACCAATAGAATCAAAGGAGCGAGAATGAGCCATAGTCGTCCGAGTGTATGGAACAAAAAGATCATGCCTATCGGCAGAACGAAGAGGACGATCCGAAGAAGCTGAGTGAGGACGAGCAATCAAGTCAACAAGGAATTTAGGAGCAAGACCCAGCTGAGCCTTGAAGATAAGTGTCAATATTTTAAATTTTGGAAGGCGAGCTATCAGTCTAGCAGCAGTGTTGAGGACAGACTGAAGTGGACAAGACTAACTTTAGGAAGACCAATGAGGAGAGAATTACAGTAGTCTATTCGAGAGCAGACAAAAGAATGAACCAAAGTAGTGAAGATAGGAGAAGAGACAGATCATCGGATGATCCTCAGACGTCTAAGGTGAAAGTATGAGGAATGAATGAGATTGGCAATGTGCTCTTTGAAAGTGAGTGTTGAGTGAAAAACAACACCCATGTTTCGAACGCTTGACGAGAAAGGGAGGAGTAGAAACTGTTCAGATAGAATACCCTAGAGCTTAATCTTGATCAACCAATCAACCAATCAATCAATCAATCAATCAATCAATAAATCAATCAATAAATCAACCCATCAGTCAATTTTCGTTTATTAAAGTAAGCTGACAAAATGCAACTACTACACAATTGAAATTGTTTAAATGCATAGAAATTAAAATAAAAGGTGTTCAGCGTATGTTCGATATCTATTAGGGTTTATTACATATTTTTTTATACAAAGCTCCAGGTATGAAATTAAAATCATCTTTAGCAGGCGTTATTTACCACGTGATTAATATAATTCTCACAGGCCTCTGAACTTACAGACCTTTACTAAGTCTACTAAGGTGGCTGGATACTGGACCTTACAGATCTCCCATGCATTGTATGTATGTATGTACGTATGTATGTGTTGCGAGGCGGCGACCTTCACCACTACACTACCGCGTCCCATGTAGTCGCGTGATGCTCTGAATGTATAATAATTATTAATATCAATGATCTTCACGCTATACTTCGGGTCAAAAAAAATAAATTGTTACACACCTTTTAAAATGTAACCTATATTTCTATGTATCAGAAGAGGAGTCGTAAACTGCAATGCCACTGCGATATCGTCTGTAACATAATAATTATTAAGCTTGTGTTTATACGATGGTCAGAATTGACTTGAAATTAATTTTTCTTCACCAATCAATGATAGCCTAACATCAACTTAACCAGTATACGAAATGTATACTTACATAGAAGCTCCTCCCAAGAAGAGGGCGTTCATAAAAAGGAATTTTCTGACAGGAATCCAATGCACCGTGTAGCCTAATGACCAAGCATTTGGGAATTCTCGAATTTTAAGCAAGATATCAAACGAAGAGATATCGTCTATCTATGGCACAATTGAACGCAAAGGAACAGATAGCAATTCAGAATTCTTAAGAACCACCTTGGGTCCAGGCAGACGACCCATAAGGACCAATCCCAAAGTCCCAATCTCTTACATTTTCACATACAAACACTACTACGTCCATGGCACGCTCACAGATCAATATCTCACATCAGATATAATACATGAATTGCATATTGTAAACTTGTAGTGTATATCTCGTTGGGCGTGGTGGCGTAGTGGGATAATCGCCGCCTTGCGTCCGAAGAGTTTCGATTCCCACCCAAATCACACGTAGGGACTTTAATATGCAAGTACTTCACTCAAAATTGTTCGTGGCGCTTCAACGTGAAAAATCCGACACACCTCTGGGATGTAGTCGGGACCGCCTCTGAACAGTAGTGGACTTGAAGGAGGTGCATAGAAATGTGTGAACAAATACATAAATAAAATTATATTATAATATAATGCATCGCGTGGGCCGTGTGTTTGCATGCTACCGAGTACGAACCCGATGTCTGTCGACACACAGAGATTTAACATCTCGGGCTAGCACATGGGGCGTGTGTGGAGCAATGGGATAGTCAATGCCTTGCGTCCGATGGGTAGCAGGTTCGATTCAGACCCGAGCCAACGCGTAGGGACCTTGATCAAGTCCTTCGCCTACAGTTGCTCGTGGCGCTTTGGCGTGAAAACTCCGACACTCCCTCGGGCTGTAGGCGGGACCGCTTCTGAATAGTAGTGGACTTGAAGGGGCGGTATAGAAATGCGTAAATAAATAAATAAAATAATACATAAAAATGATTGTACTTACAATTGTATTGTATTTGAGTAATAATTTCAAATTGTGCCTGTCACGTAACATTAAATCATCTGTTTAAAACCGTACAATAAACCGATCCACACGACGCAGTGACAATATCATTGTTAAATCAAAATAAACATTCTGGCTATCTTACATTTTATATGACTGTAGCATGTTTCTTGTATAAACGCTTTTTTCAGTCTCCTGAAAAGTTTCAGTTTTTACACATACGAGCGTTATGAAGTTGACACTCAATTTTATCCGTTATACACGTGCAAGACTAAACTACCATACGTACATTGCATAGAGAGCATTATTGAGAACGAAGAACTTGCTTAAGGTAACAGTGATTTCAGGCAGGTACCGGTATATGTGCCGAAATATGTATAGATTTAAACCCGTGACACAGAACATATATATATATATATAATATACACACCACTATATATATATATATATATATATATATATGCAACACTACGCCCACATAACTGCTAGTCTATTAGGCCTTCGAAATTATACGCTAATCTAAAACATTGTTTACACAAACGCTAATAAACAAATGGGCTTACACGCATAATTCCCCCTATAAGTATTGCACACCTGCAATGCGTAATAACTATAATTATTTATAGACTGGCTACCTGTATATTTGTAAGTAGGACGTTTGCTGCAAACAGCAGGCCTATGAATGAAATGAAATATAACCTTAGTATAAAAACATCTCATGTAAAATTTTATGTAATTTGTATTCGCATATTAATATTATACATGTGTTTAATCTGTTATTTATTTATTTATTTATTTATTTATTCACACATTTCTATACCGCCCCTTCAAGTCTCCGACTACGCAGAGGCGGTCCCGACTACAGCGCGGAGGTGTGTCGGTGTTTACACGCCGAAGCGCAACGAGCAATTGTGAGTGAGGAACTTGCTCAAGGTCCTTACGCGGCGGGTGGGATTCGA
>JAQFXW010002010.1:0-13765 GCA_034693945.1 Dendrobaena attemsi
CGGGGCACGTGACCCTATACGGGGTTTAAAGTGGAGTTGGAACGCGTGGAAACGGCGTTCCCACTGCTCTAGAAATTCTTTGCCTGTGTTACCACTGCTCCAACGCAACAGAACTATAATGTAACACATTATAGGATTACAAATTATACCTTTGGATGTGCACTGCTCACCCAGACTACGGTACTTTAACCACTGAGCGCCTCTGAGTAGGGATCTTGAAGGGGCGCTATACAAATTGCGATTGATTGATTGCTTGACCCTATGCTGCAATCAGACGCAGTTCATATTTAAATTGGTTTATAGCTTCGTGATACCATAGCAACTGGAGTTTTTCTTAGATACCGTATCAACTGGAGTTTTTCTTAGATACCATATCAACCGGAGTTTTTCTTAGATACTATATCAACTGGAGTTTTGCTTAGATGGCTCGTTACTTGATGGATCGACGGGCTGATCCAATAGTGTGTGGTATTTAATCTCCAGCAACAGCTGTCCTGTATTGAAAGCTCGTACGATCGTTCTAAAGGCCTGCTATAGCTGAAAACTTCTCCCGGAAAGAACTTTACTTTTATTTGTAAATTCACGTGCCTGCAAACTGAAGGGATTGCCTACCATGCAGCAGGTCTACATATTTACACTGTTCATCTATAGTGTTCCCTTAGGTGTAGGTAGTCTTTATTAAACACCCCAGTAAAACATTTCGCTTGCATGTAGGCTAGGCCTACTGCAATGCAATTAATAATATTTATTTCAATAAATATTGGCCTGTCCATCATAGTTGACTCGTCTGTAATAATTAATAATTATAGGTATATATAATTAGCAACCCCTCTGTGATTAAATTGTTTCTTTCTCTATTCCTCCATTACACGCTTTTTCCAGTTTCTTTTTATGTAAGCTAGTCCTATACGGCCTAATTGTGGATTGTCAGTTTGTGTGATTAAACGAATATACAACATACATGCCTATACTGCACAATACAATATAGTGGGACGTGGTAGTGTAGCGGTGAAGGTCGCCGCCTTGCAACCGAAGGGTAGCAGGTTCGAATCCAACCCACCACATAAGGACCTTGAGCAAGTCCTTCACTCATAATTGCTCATGGCGCTTCGGAGTGTAAACTCCGACATACCTCCGGGCTGTAGTCGGGACCGCCTCTGAGTAGTAGGAGACTTGAAGAGGCGGTATAGAAATGTGTGAATAAACAAATAAATAAATAATGTTAATTATTGTGGCCACTGTTATAACGTAAAAATAAACTGCACACTGATTGATTCTGACTCGCTTTTGACGATTTTTAAACATGGAAGGATGTGGTAAGTAACTGATATTAGTAGAAGTAGACAGATCCAGTAGATCAACCCAACCTTTATAGTTCCATGCATGCATTGATGTTTAATTTTTACTGCAGCCTACCAGCGTAGGCCTAGAAAATTAGAGAGCCATTATTTTATGGTCCTTAATTAAAATCCTATTTATAGTAGGCCCTATACAACGAAGCATGGGCGTCCACTGAACTTAATGGGAAGTATGAACAGCTGGGGCAAATCATCATCATCCCATATTATATGATTGTGGGTGAAAATGTTTGGGTATATGATTTGAAAGATGAGGAATTTTGCATTGTTCAGTCTCCACTTTGTCGACGCCCATGTACAATTGTACATGTGTTGTGTAGGACTACACTTTTATAGAGGACATTCAGGAGCGTCTACACCACAGAGGCCTTGGAGCAAATGCTCCATTTCAGAAATAGGGGGAAGGTTTTTGACGAAATAGGGGGGAGGGATGAAGTGGTAACTTGTTAATGGGGACCGAAATGAAGTGGCTAAAATTGTCTCCATTTGGCAGTAAATGCTCTAAAATTCGTTGTCAGCTGGGGCTTCGACCCAGACCCAACTGCGGGAGCTTCCGATGCTCCCCAGAACCCCTGGTCGTTGAAGATATTGTCCCAGTAGTCAAAATTGTTTCAAATATGCACTGATCTGCAGTGGCTACAGATGGGGGAAAATAGAGTGAAATGGGGGAGTGAAGGGGGAGAGTTGCTCCAACGTCTCTGGGGGGGGGGATATACGCCCCTGAGGACATTTATCTGTTAGATATCCTTATTAGTATAGAGATTAAATAAAATAATCAAATATAGGTCTAAATTATATCCTGAATCCTGTAGAATTTTCTTTTTACCCATAGTTTTCGTAGTTTCTGGTTTAAATCCGATCGATGTTCCACTTAAACACTTCCTCTTAGTTTTTATTGTGTGTAGAAAATAGGCAACACGTATAAAACACCTTTCATTTATTAACAGACCTTTGGAGGCTGTTTTAGATCGTTTTAAATTTAAGCGACATTTTGTCAGCCTACGATGAATGAAGAAATCTCGTGTCAGATATGAGCTGGTTACTGATGACACAACAGGAAGACCTGGAAGAGACATGATCCGAAACGACACAATAATATTAACAACCAGAAGGGAGCTATAGAACAAAGTGGAACGCTGGTTAACTGAATGATGAGAGAAAGAAAACTGACATGATTGTGGACATGACGTAACTTGACACTTGGTAAAAATCGACGATAGAAAACTTCCAGTGAGAAAGAACAAGGAACAGAGGAATGTAACTAATCGTAAACTCGACACTTCTAAAACGCTCTGTAAAGCTAAGCGCTGGGCACCAGCTAATTCACGAGCGCTGCGTAAAGTCAAGAGAGTAGTCGATGAGAAAAGTCCGTGGTGCTCCGAGGTCATGGATGAAGAACGTGAAGCAAAACGTTAATTGATGAGGAACCAACCAAAGTTACCAAACATATTTACAGGGCCTACATGAGAACAACACTTATGCTAATTGACACAATACCAGGCAGGACGAAGTGAAAACAGATTTTGGTAGAAATTAATAACCTCATCTAGGCTAATGGAAGAATGAAAGAAAAATCCGGTTCTTGTGCCGGACATGTAGTCCATAATTATTACATGTAATTTGTGTTATGAATGTTGATTGTTTTGAACGCCCATAGATTTTAGATTTGATGACAGCTTTATTCTGATTAGATTGGTAGACTAGTGTTTAGTCTGCTTTAGAGTAGATTCTTGATATTGTTTACTGTTTACGACTATACGTAGCACATATATAATTATAGGCCTATACCTACTCGTAGGCCTACTATTAGCATGTGGATGGAAGGCAGAGAAATCACTTATCACGTGGAGCTACAATGAAGCGAAAGATGAACTGTAAGACACTGGAATAAAGCAGGAAACTGGATCGACACTCTCTCCCTACCTTAACCCTAACCCTAACCCTCTGTAGGTTGATTCAGCCCTTCCACTCCATATAGGAAAAGAAACGAATCTTTTAACCAAGACTAAGTCTTGCTCATAATTTTACTTAACTATCTATGCCTGTATAAGTGTAGATCTCACCTCGCCGTATCCCACTATACTTCAACTTAATATAGGTCTAAGGATTCGTATGCCTCACGTTCATGAAGTTCCTTGTCATCCCTCATTCCTGACCGCTGAGTACCTATTCCCGGCACATAAACGGATAAGGGTTCTACACGGATAGTCGCCGCCTTGAGTTCGAAGGGTCGCGGGTTCGATTCAGACCCAAGCCACACTTAGGAAGTTTGAGCAAGTTCATCAGTCACAGAGTCGTGGCGCTTCGGCTTATAAACTCCGACCACCAACAATCTGTAATCGGGAGCGCCTCTGAGTTGTAATAGACTTGAAGGGGAGGTTTAAAATGTGTGAATTTAGGCCTATGTAAAATGACTGGACATTTAATGTGTACTTGAATTGACATGGGCCCTATAGCGCAGATGTTTAAACTGGTCTTCCAGGCCAAGCTTTCGTACATAGGTTCTAGTAGGGCAGGTATAGGCCTGCCAAGAAATTACAATATTTACATCACAATGTAATAGTCTTCTGTAGGCCTAGTGATTATTTTGTGCACATACTGTATGTCTCCGTAGAATGGAATGACTTGCGCTCACATCGCCGCCTCGAAAGGCAGCACAGGCGTAGTTCAGGAACTGATGAGATTCAACTTACACGTCGTCCTTACCGCCAAAAATAAGGTAAACCACACCAAAGATTGAACTTCCTATAATCCTATTACAGTATATAACACTATGCGTCCAGTGATTAATCTAGACCAGCGGGAGGAGTTCCCCCAGGATCAGTCAATAGCGCCTCTGAGTAGTTTCTTGAAGAGGCGCTATATAAATGTCCAGAATGAATGAATGAATCAGCATCCCCCCCAGAAAAAACTGAGGATTTAGAGTCATCAGATTTATTTCGTGTTGTGTAAGAGATTTCCCGCCAAAATAGAAGTGATGATTAAAAGAAGGTCATCAGTTATTTTTGGGAGTTAAGCCTACGTTGTAGATTTCCCCCGAAATTGGAAGTCATCAGTTTTTCCGGGAGATGTGTAGGCCCTATATAAGTGGGAAAATTTCGAAAATTCTGGCTACTTTTTCGTCCCCACTCAACTTTCGGGATCTCCCCGAGAAGAGGGTTACTAGATTACACTCTACTGCATGAAACAATAAATACTAGACCTAGTTAGCATAGTTCTAACGCATACAAGGCAGCGGCGCAGCCAGGAACAATATTAATGGGGGTGTTTTCAAGTGAGCGTGGTCGGAAACCTTGTTCTGTCAGACATTATAATTATATGATATTATATTTGTGGGGCGTAGTGGTACAGCCACTGTAGTGGGATAGACCCTATAGTCGAAGTTTCGCGCCCGTAACGTCGCGAGTTCGATTCAGACCTAATCGCCATTGTGTTGTTGTGGGGCGCGGTAGTGTAGTGGTGAAGGTTGCCGCCTTGTAACCGAAGGGTTCCAGGTTCGAATCCCACCCACCGCGTAAGGACCCTTAGCAAGTCCTTCACTGGCAATTGCTCTGCAGCGCTTCGGCGTCTAAACTCCGACACACCTCCGAGCTGTAGTGGGGACCGCCTCTGAGTAACTTAATAGGAGACTTGAAGGGGCGGTATAGAAATACGTGAATAAATAAATACATACAATAACTAGATAAATTACATAAATACATGACACGAGTTGATGTCGTATTGTCTGTTGTTTGTTCATTATCATCATAATCGTCGTCGTCGTCATCATCATCAGACGAATGAATCGACGACGCTCCATCTGGCGGCGGCTGAAGGTCACGCAGAGGTCGTTCGAGTTCTGGTCGACGCCGGAGCTCAAGTGGACGAGGAGAACGCAGATGGAATGACAGCCCTACATCTGGCGGCTAAATACGGTCACGTGAACGTTCTGGAAGTTCTTGGTGATAAAGTCGTCTGGTCCCTGCCAAGCACAAAGGCATGTGCATATGTTATTATTGCATCGCCATCTATATTATATTATAATTATGCGACCTCGGCCGAGAGAAGGTACCACTTATCGCTAATGGAAGTATTGCCAGTTTCCAACACCTGATACTTTAAGGCATTCAAGGTAAAAATTTCAGCCTGATTGCTCCAAAATTTATGCACCTACCGTCTTTTACAAATTAGAACTTGCAGAATAGCTGTATGTACATGTGTATATATGCATGTATAACAATATGTATGGATATACTACTTTAGACTACTCGGCGACCTTCTGGTCATATTAATATAGCACGTGTAGAAATACCCTGTGAAAGAAATGTACCCAAGATGTCTGTTCATCCATTGGATGAAAGAACCAAAATTCGATGATTATTCATGACCTCAGCTAAAACGTCATTTTCTACCCTTCTAGAAAACGACAAGTGGTACGTTCTCTCGGCCGAGGTCACTTATATTGAATAAATATCCACATCAATTGATGAACTGTTCTCTGTAACTAAAATGCTAGCTCATCAGACTGATCTTTGGAATTGTTAGCAGTATTAATATGCACCTCATAATTTATTTAATTAATACATTAAGTTTAATTTTAACTGATTAGATTTCTCCTCATTGTCTTCTAACAATTTCTTTCTCATCTGGGGTTCATAGTAGTAAAAGCAAGACGGGAACACCGAACATTTCAATGAGTTTTTTGCCTTGAGCACAATATCTAACAATTGCGTCATCTCAGTTTCAAAAGTTGACATATAGTCAAAAAGTGTAACACGCGAGATGCCCAGGTACCTCTCGAACCACGAAACTAACGCCCATAATCAAGGACTCACATGCAAGCTATTGATCCCGACTCCATCGCCTGGCACTGGATCTTGCTCTTCGAGATGTGCATATCCCCGTTGCGTGTTTTCTTCTCTGCCCTTGAACAGGTTAATCGGCCAAATCGCCATTCCACTACCCTAAAAATACAATTACAATAATAATACATAACAACTGTATTAATTATTTTGTATTAAATTTGCTCATAGAAAGTCAATAGTTCTACTACACAATAAAGTCAATTATCAGAGATTAGGAAGACCGCTTAAATTAACTAGAAAAAGCGACGGTGTTTAATAGCTGTTTTTATTTTATTTATTTATTTACGCATTTATATACCGCCCCTTCAAGTCCACTGCTCAGACGCGGTCCCGACTACGACCAGACGGAGTGTCGGAATTTTCACGCCAAAGTGCCACGAGCAACTGTAGGTGAAGGACTTGCTCAAGGTCCCTACGTGGCTCGGGTCTGAATTGAACCCGCGACCCTTCAGACGTAAGGCATCGATTATCATACGCTCCATGTGCTAGCCCGAGATTTATTTTATATATTTATTCACACATTTCTATACCGCCCCTTAAAGTCTCCTACTACTCAGAGGCGGTATGGTGATGGAGAGGCTTTGGAACATGAAGGCGGCCTCCCGAGGTTCGCCAGTTGCAAATGTTAGGCGGTTGCCCAGTACAGCATTTTTTTATGATATAACCTATAGACTGGCACCGATTGAATATCGTTGCCAAAATATTAAAGCTGAACATAGCAGCATTTTAAAGATGTGTTACTACGTCGCAGTTGACACTGAAATATCTCTGCCAGACATAATCGTTCAATGAATATACTAATGGTTTGGTCAGAGGTCAGAGGCATAGCAAGAAGATTTTTCGGGAAGGCGAGGTTTACATCAAACAAATTTTATGACCTCTTTTAGTAATTTTATCAAATCTTTTACAATTTTCTGTCTGTAAAGCCGTGTTACACCCTTAAATTAATAACGCCTTTTATAAAGAATTTGGGGCATTTTCAAATTTTCATAACAAATAACATTATCTTTGCAACCATTTTGGCCAAAGATGCAAAAAATGAAAATAAAAATAATTTTGGGGTGCTCATTTTAAAAGTTACACAAAAATCATTGGGTAGGGTTTGAACCCATAAACCCCCTAACTAGCCCAGTTAGCTACATTGGGAGCGCGTCGGCCGTGTGTTTGCATGGTTCAGAGTACGAACCCGATGTCTGCCGACATTCAGGTGGTCTCGAGCTAGCGCATGCGGCGTATGTGGAGCAATGGGATAGTCGATGCCTTGTGTCCGAAGGGTCGCAGGTTCGATTCAGACCCAAGCCACCGTGTAGGGACCTTGAGCAAGTCCTTCACCTACAGGCGCTTCGGCGTGAAAACTCCGACACTCCTTCGGGCTGTAGTCGGGACCGCTTCTGACTTGAAGGGGCAGTATAGAAATGCGTAAATAAATATGTACATACTATGGATAGTGGATGGTTGGATGCCAATGTTTGCACAGTCTTGCATACTGGTATTACTGGTACAGATGTAAAAGTGTAAGTTATGGAGCAGTCCTGATAGATATCTGTGCTGGCATATAGTAAGCAAGTAAGTTTGTGCCTTCTTGGGCTGCCTGCAAGCGTGCTGTGGCTACCTAATAATTGTAATAATTAGTAAATAGTATCTTTTTTTTACTCTTCAGGTGAATTTCTTAAAGATCGACAACAAGGTGATGCTTCCTTGAAGGTAACTTTAATGTTCTGAACTTTTGAAGTTAATTATATCGATGAAGCTATACATTCTAGAGTTTCCCAATGAAGTCAAGTAGACAATAGTTACTAGGTACTGCAAATGCAATCATTTTGCTGGTGCACACAATTTCAACGTAGACTGCACATAATATCTGGTAAAACACATGGTCTTGCCAATAAGGAATTTATTCAAGATCGTCTTGGACCATGGTTTCAATTTCAGCAAAAATTCCACCACAGCAATTTGCAAATTCGATTGCTCAGTGCTAGATAACAGTGAAACGACGATAAGTTCGATAACATTACAACTCCACAAAAACTTTCTTGACTACTTAGAATGTACTTTAAAGTAATAGAAATTGTTAAGAAGCTTGTTGTCTAGCATTTCTTCTTGTTGATGCTTCTGCGTATGAAATACGATCTTGGGTTTTAAGAATTCCGTGACACAAACTCTGCAGTCCTTATAAAATCGTGAATCCTGGAGGGTGCTCGTTAAGGCTTCCTGAAAATCTCTGCTGGATAGAGTCCAGAGGCGTATTTAGGGGGGTTTTACGGGTTCAACCCCTCCCCCAAATGATTTTTGTCCATGTATTTTTTTTATTTTGTGTAGGTAAACCCCCTCCCCCCGAAATCCTAACTCTAACAAACGCTAACCCTAGGTCTTCTAACCCTAACGCAAGAACCCGAGAAAAGAGACTCGAAATCCGTAAAATTGTGATGAATGCTTTTTTTGGCGACTTGCAAAGTGTAACTTTCGAGATTTGGGGCTGATGACTAAAAAAAAGGTCATCAACTCTTTTGGCGAGGTGCAGAGCAAAAATTTCTGAACCCCTCCCCCGAAATCAGTTTCTTGCTACACCTCTGATAGAGTCTGTAATTGTTGTTTATATATGTCATGCTTAACTATTTCAGGTCAAACAGTTCGGACCATTGAATGGCGCAAAGTGAGTAAAATCGACTCTTTCTCAATAAATACTTATGCTGTTTTGGTGTCTGTGTTTTTGGTTTGAGATGTGGTCCTGCTTCAATAGTGGCAATGCTATTTCGTCACGCCAGAACAACGCCTGGTTGCTGAACAGATGTGCATGTGGCGGCTTGAGACTTAGCACCTGGTGTCAGATTTAAAGCAAAGTTGTAATAACTGTACTCGGTGTACTGTAAATGCTTGGCCCTATTTTTAAGTGTCCTGTCAAGATCTATCATTGATTCTTTATTGAACTAAGAAGAACAAGATAACGATGCAACAATTAAAGTTAAGTTAATTAAAGTCAGGCAAAGTTAAAAAAAAGACAATCTTGTCATCCTTCAAAGCACCGATAGGAAAACCCAAAAGGGAGATTGTCCCGCTAAATTGGTTGAACTAGAAACGATTTAGATATAATGAATAAATTGTGTTTGTATCTTAAGTTTAATGACAGCTTATACGTACTTTAATACGCCACAAAGGCAGAAACACAACTTATAACAACAGAGGCTGTTGCTGTCGGCTCAAAAGATTTGTTCGGCATAATAAGATGGCTGACATACATTTTGCAGTGAGATAATAATTTGTGTGGCGTAGTGGTGAAGGTCGCCGCCTTGCCTTCGGTTGCAGGTTCTAATCCCACCCGCCACATAAGGACCTTGGACAAGTTCTTCCCTGACACGCTTCGGCGTGTTGACTCCGACACGCCTCCGGGCTGTGATCGGGACGGTCTTGGAGTAGTAAATGGACTTGAAGGGCCGGTATAGAAATATGTTAATAAATAAATAAATATATTTGAAAATTGCAATATTTTTCTTATCCGTAGGTCACATGTCATCGAAAGCCTCTCGGCCGGTACGAAGTTGAACCGCGGCGACAGACCTTCTGCCTCCACCAACGCCCCGCTCCTAAATCACAACAGGTTGAGAAACGGCCGGCACATTTCCGTCAATCTGTCGTCAGACGGTTACACAACCATCGTTCCGAAGAGGTATAGGCCGCACGCGATCAATCTACGACTTGAGCAAGTCGCTTTGGACGACGGAGCTTCCGTAATGTCCGAGACTTCATGCGACTCTTCTCTGTCTTTGTCCAGCGACCAATCTCGGATTCGTTCGTCATGTATGGGGTACAGCGGTGACAGATGTTCTTCGGCCACGCTGGGAAATAACAATAATAGTAGTCGGATGAGGCAGCGTGGGTTGTCCTTTAACCGTGATTTTTACCTCCATCCAGCGCTCAGAGACCACGACTATGTGTTGCCAATGAGACACTTGTGCGTGCCGTCGGAGGAGTCGACGGGTAACTGCAAGTCCGAGACTTCTCGTGTTGCTTCCGCGAGAAGACGCTATCGAAGAAGGAGAGGAAGGAGACGGCGAACTCATGTTGGTCGTTCGCGAAAATCAGATTCCGTTGGTGTCGACCTGGGCAGAGGACACGTGCAGTCGACGCAAGGCCACGGGTTCTATTCGTCCACGTTTCCACTGGGAGAAAGAACTGGGACCTCTTTAAAAACAGATTCGTTTGCAACGTCGAACGATGCTTTAGATATGAGTTGTACCAAAATGGAGTGTGAAGACGATGTTGCCAATTCGCATGCTCATTCGTTCGACGGCACACTGATGGCCAGTAATTCGGTTAGAAGCAATGGTAGGATAAACGGCAACTGTTCGCCCGGCGCTTATGATCACGGACGTTCAATTCCATTTCAAGATCCTGCGAACGTAGCATCCGATAATTCGTCGCTCAAGGAAAACGACGTTAATCTAAATCACATCGCTCGGCCGCCCAGACTTAAAACCGTTCAGCATCTGCGGAAATGCGAGCAGACGGACGGAATGCCGTTAATTCAGATCCAAAGTTCTTCCGATCTATTCGGCGGGCTGAGCTGTTTGAAACGCGAAACGGATCCTACGTCTGTTAGCGACGTGTGCAATAGGGACTGTCGAGTTCCATCTTCAACGTGCTTCTGTAAGTCTGACCTCAAGTCTAACGCCTGTGATGAAGACCCTTCTTCCCTTCCTGCATCCGATTCTCAAGGCCCAAGAGCAGCAACCTCTGACGCCGGCGGACTATCAACAGGTAATTCGAATTCGCGAGTCGACCACTTTCGATCGACTGAATTCGGGGCCTCCGACTGCAGAACTAAATCTGATAACAAATTCTACGTAAAACTAATCGGTATTCAGAAGATTCCGCCTGGTGGACAGTCCAACAGTCGTGACCCGAATCAGTCGGGCGAATTCGATACGTCGCTCGATCGGAATGCATCAAGTTTGACGCCGGAAGTCCAACGTTACGTTCTGTTGGGTGCGAGTTTTCCTTATGTGGGACAACGATGCTCCGGTTTGTCCAGTCGTGGTAGCGAACAATCAGTTGAGGGACATGCTGTGGAAATATTCTCTCCATCGGAGTGCATCCAATCTCTAAAAAGCCGAGAAAAAGACGTACAGCATCGAAATATTCAGGATTTCGAATTAGTTGAAGACGCGAGTAATTGTGATTCTAACTGTAGTGCGTTAGATACATCTGATTGCGTCATAGAGGCTACTGCGCATCAGAAAGACACAGTCGATCACGGTCACTGATTACAAACGGGTTTCCTCTTAACGCCGGCTATCGGTATTTCGCATCTGTGATTTAGCCGAGTTTCTTTAACTTCTGTCGAAAACTCGACGTGCTGACGCTAATCGGTATCTTTGTGTTACTGCCTGGTTTTACGGTATCCAATTTTGGGACTTGCAGGGATTTTATACGGAGAGAGGCCAATCGTGTGTTAAAAGTTCATCTTATTCTGTACTTTCTTCAAATTTCTTGTGTTTAACTGAATTAAGTATGTTTCGCTTGTTAGAAGGCTACCCGCTTGTGGCAAAATTTCGGGTAGCTTTTCTGCTTCTGCGTGATTGACGTACATGCTCATCGGTTAAATTTCGCTGCTTTGTGTTGATGCAAGACTGCCGGAGTAGTCTTTCCAAGTTGCTATAATGTTCTTAGCCATTCATTCAATCTATCTATCTATTTGGAGATTTATAAAGCGCCTCTCTCAGCAGAGCAATTCAAAGGCGCTAAATATACAGCATTGCATTGTTGTTGCTTGAGGTTGTATGCATTTGAGAGGGTCTACTGAGTAGAACAGTTTGGTCATTTGCTGCAAAATACGCCTGTTGTTGAGCTAGAATTTTGTTCCAGGCCTTTTTGGTTGTTTCTTCAACATTTGCCTCATTTTAATGTAATTTACGTATTTCTTGCGTAACAACCACCTGGCTCAGTTCACTTTTCAATGATTTCAACGGGTGAGAGCCTTTGCCACCACTCGACTGTTTAAATCGATGCCACGCCATGGATGGTTCTCGTAAATCCATCAAATCAGCCAGCGTTGAGAAGCTTGTTCCGGCTAAAATAATCAGGGCTTTTTTAGCATGCAGTTCTATACAAATGAAATAATAAATGTGTGCAGTTGTAAGAGCTGTTTTGTGCATTTGGAAAATAGTAAAAGAAAGGGAAAATGGGAAATATTTTTTAGGTGTTATTTTTAGTGTAAAGTGAAAGCTGTAAACAGAAACTTCCCTCACATTAGAAAACTAGGATCTCTAAAAGTGATGCCTAAAGTAAATTTATCATGAGTATCAGAAGAAGCTAGGAATAATGCCTAAATAAAATACAGTAATTGTAAATGACAAATGTAATTTCTATGTGGCTATTGTGCAGTTAAAAAATTCCTTTAGAAAGTCATGAAAATAATTTAACTTTGTTGCTGTTATAGCGTACTCCTTTACACTTCTTGGCATGTATCTGTAAGGCTAATAACACTACAGTATGTCTTAATCCATTTAATGGGGTTTTTGGATTGTGGTGTAAAGCTGTGACTGGCTGGCTGGCTACATGCCTTTCTGGTTTCTCCATGTATGTGCATTATACATTCTGTAACAATGGCTTTTTAGATAATACATGAAGCACATTTAAAATAATTATTATTGTCTGAACTGTATTTTAAAAAAAGACAAGCATCAGTAAGCTGTAGCAGGAGCAAGCTTAAATGTTAGAAAAGTACATGTACACACAATCAAATATATGATTAGAAATTCAGGATACTGTTGATAATATTGATGATAGGCTTACTTCTAATTTTATAAAGACAATAATATGCTGTTACATTGCTGTAGGCATGATCTAAGTCATTGTCAGAGTGCTTTTCAGCATTGAAACCAGCAACTCATTTGAAGCAAGTAAAAGAGTTTGACAATCATCAATATTTGTTTATTCAAAATCAATCTGACAATAAGTTACGCAACTTGTTACAGAAGATAATTATGAATGATCGTAAACTCAGAATTTTTAAAGCGCTACTTGAAGGCCAAGCGCAGAGCATCAGCCAATTCCCGAGCGTTGCGTCGAATCAGAATGGTTGTCCATGGGAAAGTTCGTGTTTGTCGAGGGTCAAGAATCCGGGAGGTCAGAGGAGGCAGAGCAGCTGTTAAGCTGGGTGTTGTTTGGGAGGGTGGTTAGGCAGCGGAGAGTTAGAGAAGTCGGAGTCGGGATATGAGTGTTTGAAAAGATGAGACGGAGTAAGATATTGCTCGGTCAGAGAACTTTAGGCTACTGGTGATTGAAGGTCGAGAAAGGGTAGGGTAGACATATGATCAGATGGAACGGGTTTCTTGGATGACAAAAAGTTCACGGAGGTATTTGGGCTGTTATGATTGAAGAAAATTAAACGTTAGTCAGATGCAAATTTTTAATTATGTTAAAGCACGGCTAGTAATTATACTGTGGTCAGACTGTCCACGGCCTTTTAGATAATTATTAAGGCCATGGACCATCAGAGCACCCACAGTATATAGAGTTACAGAGTTTTAGAGTTACAGAGTAACTCTATATACTGTGGAGCAA